>JBBPRR010001024.1:0-13781 GCA_038093115.1 Hortiboletus flavorubellus | reverse complement strand
GCCAATGTCACTTCCCAACGCACGCGCTCACACAGCCATGTCCCATTCGCTCGCCATCCATCCGGATCTCACTCGACAAAAAAGAAAAAAGATAAGTACCATCCCCTTCGACCTGTTCACCACACCCTCCCAGCCTATTTGCACCCGAGTGACCTGGCCATCCACCTCGCCCAGGGCTTACCGTGCTCATTCGTGCGCCCCCGCTCGCATGCAAGCCCGCGCTCATTCAACAACAACAAAAAATAAGTACCGTCCCGTTCAACCTGTTCACCATACCCACCGCCCCTCAGCCCTCTCCCTCTCCCTCCTCACAACAGCAACAACGCGACGCAATGCGCACAGCAACGACGACAACGACCGCTCATCAATGGCACCAGCCCGTGCCACTAGACACGACGACGCGACGTGACAGAAAAAAAAAAGTAAGATAAGTACCGCCTTGTTCAACCCGTTCACCGTACCCACCGCCCCTCAGCCCTCTCCCTCTCCCTCCTCACAATGGCGACAACGCGATGCGACGCGTGCAGCAACGACGACAACGACCGTGACGGCACGTTGATGGCACCCCACGCTACCCCACGCACGCACCGACGACGCCGACGTAACGCCGACGCGACGTCCGTAACGACGACGACGGCACCACCACGCCACGCACGCAACGACGGCAACAACACCACGCCATGCACGCAACCGTGCATACCACCAGAGGCGACGACAACGACAACGACGCGACGTGACGTGCGCACTGGCACCACTGTACCGGCGCCACCAGACGCAATGACGACGACGACGACGACGATGCGCGATGCACGCAATGATGGCGATGCCCGTGCTACGCCACGCACGCACCGACGACGCCGACGCGACGTCCATAACGACGACGACGGCACCACCACGCAACACATGCAACGACGGTGACAACGCCACGCCACGCACGCAACCGTGCATACCACCAGAGGCGACGACGATGACGCGCGATGCACGCAACGACGGGTCGACGGCACCACCGTGTGCGTGCCACCAGAGGCGACGACGCGACGTGACACGACGCACGCAAACGATGCCACAACGGCACCACCGTGCGCATGCCACCAGAGGCGATGACGACGACGCCGCCGCCACGGCACCACTATTCGACGCGACGCACGCAAGTCGACAACAACGATGCGCCCTGGCCCCAGCCCTCCCCCTCTTCCAACTCACAACGCGATGACGAGGTCGGTTGGCGCCCAGTAGTATTATCAGTGAGCTGCATGTTTACAGTATATAGTTTTAATGGTATTTTTGTCTGGCCGCATCGGTTGTCCCGTAAGCGCATAAGCAGTTCTAAGTGATTTACAAGCCATCCGTAAGTAGCTTTCAAGTGTGTCTAAGTAAATTTTAAGTAGAGGGATCTACTTATTACACTTGAACTCTACTCGGCCGTAAGTGCGCACAAGTGCCGTCCAAGTACGGTTTAAGTAAACTTAAGTAATGTGAACATTTGCTGATATGATTGTCGATGAACATGAGGTCACGTATATATTCCGATATTCTGCCGGCCACAACCGCTGCTTGCACCCCTCACGACCCACCCATGTCGAGCAACCATCTGGGAATCCAACATGTTGGAGAGACGGTCTGTTCGGGGAGTACTTGACTGCCGCCACCAAGTTCTCCTCAAACAGACTTAGTAATTCTGCCCAACGTTCTTCCAAGGGATGTTGCTCCAATCCATATACTGGTTGTTATCAGTGCAAACCGTACTGTGATACGAATCGCGCTTCCTTCGGCAGAGTCATGATCCCATGCACATAACAATCACACAGATTCATTGCTACACTTACAACAAGACTACACATGAGAGTCGAATCTCAAAAGATAGGAGAACATGCGAGAAATGATTACAAAACACAAGGACAGCCAGCACCGTTTGAGAAAAGGAGGTAAGCCTGCAAATGATATGGCTTGAACCCTCAGGCTTGGTGAGATGTGGCCTGGGTAAAGCCAAGCGTAGTGAGACCAACTAGAAGTCGTGTCAGAACGACAATCAGGAATGAAGCTGCGATGCATACCATCGTCATTTCGGGTACCCTGGAACGCAACGATGTGGCCGAAATCTGCGTACACATTTCCAAGGCTGACCGTGCTACCGTAGTATGGGCCTGACGAAGGACAGGTGTAAATTTGCGTTAGAAAGGTCATGTTGATCAGGTCACATGGCCTGACCTTTCGGTGTCAATGCCGCGGTGTTCGTGTCAAACAAGACGAAGCCAATCGTGGCTACTCGATCATTACTTGTCTTCCCTGGGAGACTTTTGAGCCGGCCGAAAACTCCAACAAGAGTTTGATGGTCTAAGAGGTCAGATCATCTAGAGAGACATTGGACATAACCCGGCGCTGCCACTCACCGCTGATAGTGAAGTCGCCGACTTTGGCTGCGTGCACGAGTCCGTGACTAACGACCTGCGGGGTGTTATCCAACATCTTGTAATGAATCTTCAATCCAACGATGACAGCGTCGTCCCCGTCATCCGTGTCGGAGAAGACTTCGATTTGCTGGATCTGCTTGATGTTTTGGGCGTACGGGAATCCTCCAACTGCCGGTCATTGCCACAACGTGTCAGGAGACGGCAGCACAGAGGCATGATCGCTCACCATCGAACAAGTCAGAGAAGGATTTATCGGTGGGGGTAGGGTTGCCGACGGACTTGGTAAAGTCGAAAGACTGGAGGATAACAGTGGTCATAATTTGTTGTCTGAGGTGAGTTGTAGAAGCGTGGGGTGGCTCACCGTTGGATGCCCCGATTTTATACCCCGAGGAGACACGCTATCATGATTGCCAAGACTCTTCGCTCAGCTGGTGACTCGACAATGGGGCCACCAACGGCAAGGTGGGAGGAATGTTGTCGGACTCGTTGTAAGGTTTCGATGATCCAGCCGAGATCTGGTGTGAACGGCATTGTACATAGAAAAGAAGGATGACACGAGTGTCAAAGCTGCCATCCGGACAACTGGATCTCCGGTTTGAAATCTGGTGTGAGGACAATACGACTTACTCGTCTCAAACTCGCCCTAAGTTGCAACGTTCTGGGGTGGGCTTGTCATGATGGTGCTGATCCGAGTACTTCGAGTTGAATGGTTGCGTTATCATTATCCGGACAGCTGGATCTCCGGTTCGAGATCTGGTGTGAGGACAATACGACTTACTCATCTCAAACCCCTGTACAACGTTCTGGGGTGGGTTTGTCATGATGGTGCTGATCCGAGTGCTTCGAGTTGAATGGTTCAAGTTGCGTTATCATGATGATCTGGACAACTGGATCTCCGGTTCGAAGTCTGGTGATCAAGAAGACAATAGACTCATTCATTCGAAACTTGCCATATACAACGTTCCAGGGGGTCTGCTGATCCGAATACTTCAAGTTTTGAATGGTTGCGTTATCATCTCGTTCGGTTGCCCCTTTCTAATGGTTCAGCGTGGCCTAGTAGTGCGACCAAGAAGGATGCTTGGCCTACTTTTCAGAAACCTAACCTTAACCAGACATTTGGGGCTTCCTCATACACTCTCAAAATTCTTTCACCGCACATGCACGGTCCAACCGGTGCCGAGAGGGCGTGACATAACGTATTTGTGTCATAATATCTGTGATGAGATTATCTACCGAGCAGTGTCACAAAATATTATGCGGCTCAATCGTCTTTGCAAACTTGGAGCCTCTTTATTATGACATTAATTGATGTAACTTGAACAATTTTTATTTTAGTACTGAAATGATTTACAATCCACAAAATCACTTGGTACAAATTTCCGACGCTGGGCAAAGCCAAGCGTAGTGAGACCGACTGGAAGTCGTGCTCAGAATGACAATTGAAGAGCTCTATAGTGCATACCATCGTCGTTTCGGGTACCCTGGAACGCAATGATGTGGCCGAAGTCCGCATACACCTTTCCAAGGCTGACCACGCTACCGGAGTATGGGCCTGACGAAGGACGGGTATTAATTCACATTAGAAAGGTCATATTGATCGGGTCACATGGCCCGACCTTTTGGTGTCAATATCCCATCCTTCGTGTCAAACAAGACAAAGCCAACCGTGGCTACTCGATCATTACTTAGCCCTGCCGGGAGACTTTTGAGCCGCCCAAAAACTCCAACAAGAGTTTGATTGTCTAGGAGGTCGGGTGGTCTAGAGAGACTTTGGACATGACCTGGCGCTGCCACTCACCACTGATAGTGAAGTCGCCGACGTTGTCTGCGTGCACGAGTCCATGACTGGTGGTCTTCTCGGTGCCATCCAACATCTTGTAATGAATCTTCAATCCGATGATGACGGCGTCATCCCCGTTATCTGTGTCGGAGAAGACTTCGATCCGCTTGACCTTCTGGATGTTCTGGGTGTACGGGAATCCTCCAACTGCCGGTCATTGTTGCAACGTGTGAGACGACGGCAATGCAGAGGTATGATCACTCACTATTATACAGGTCAGAAAAGGCTACATCATCGGTGCCAGGGTTGCCGACAGACATAGTAAAGTCGAAAAACTGGAGGATAACAGTGGACATAATTTAATGGCTCCGAGGTGAATGGTAGAAGCGTTTGCTCCGATTTTATGCCCCAGGGAGACGTGATATCACTTCGGTCAGCTGGCGACCCAGCTGCAGTGAAGTCACCGACAGGACGTTGTCGGACTGACTCTTCTTTGGCTTCATTCGGTCCAAGTCTGGTATGATGAGAGAGGTTGGCTGAGTTTGAAATTCGGTAGTATTACGTCACTCCACAGCGTCGTCGATCATCAGACAAGCTCGATATCCTCCATTTCAAGTTTCAATGGCCCCGCCCCCATAAAGTGAGAATAAGCGGCATCGTCCAACACGAACGGCTGTCCCACCCCAGGGGGAAACTTCCCCCGCCACGTCCTCACCACCTGCCCAGCCATGATCCCATGCACATAACACTCGCCCACGAGCGTATACCGCCCATCCCCCCTCGGGCGCACCACCATCGGCACGTCAGCACCAAACAGCACGACGATCCGATCATCGAGCCGGGTAGCCCCAGGTCCAACACCGAAATACCCTCTCGTCGTAAATAGGAACTTGCGCCCATTGCACACTTCCGAAACTACATCCTGGAACCGCATCCACGAACCCCCTTGTGCGAGACGACGGAGGGAACGGTGGTAGTGGGCATCAAACACCGTGCAGTGCTCCGGGTCGAAGTCGGATTCGAATATGCGTAGCCAGTAGGCAGAGAAGTCGGCATCGAGGCTGGTGCCGAGGAAACTGGTCCCTGCAGTGATTGCGGAGACGAACGCTTTTTTCATCGAGTCGCCGCTTGGATAGGACGCAGTTGTGGAATCAAGTTTCCCTGCGACCCATATCGCACAGACAGGATTATCCATCAGGCTGGCATTACTTGTGAGGTCGAACGCGTGAGCGTGGAGGAGTTCGGAGTGCGAACAGATGGTATCAAAAAAGATGCCGCGAACTGTGAGACTATTCGATTTGCAGTCTTTGGGGATAAGTTCGGGGGGAAAGGGGTTGTTCCCACTGGCAAGATGGTTGCTCGTAAATCGACCAAGTACATGGCTGCCGTAGTACTTGTCGAATCTTGGCACCCACGACGGGAAATTGGGATCGACGGCAGGTGTGTTCGGATCGTGTTGCACAGCGCACAAGATATCAATGCTTTGGCCCTGCTGGATAAGCGTCACTGCGGCTTCCCGGAAGACCTCCAAGGTGGATTTCCTGTAGTCTGGTTCGATGATGGCTTCACCCGTGGAAAGACGTGCGTGCGGGTGTTCGAGGAAGGCATAGATTTTATCGCGCGGGTCAGTGGCTTGGAAAAGCCGCGCGTTATCAATGAGGTGCGTGAAATTGCGAAACTGGATGTCGGGTGAGAACATCAAGTATAGGTGATTGACCATGTCGACGGTTTGTTTCACTTGGAGGGGCACGAGATGCTCTCGGAAGGACTGCAGGAGGATCAGAGCTGCCATTCCGATGTAATGAAATGGGATGGTTTGGTCTCCGAACATGGCTATGGCCGTTTTGGCTAGACCGTATTCCTGGACGACCCAAGTGCGTGAAAACCAGGGCATCCTGAAGAGTCGCAAGAGACCTTTGAAAGGGTTACGTTCACAATTGCGAGATTGAGAATCCCTGAGGATAAACTTTCGTCCTTCCCAGATCGACATGTCCCCCACCCCACCAAAATGATCAACCATGCTGCGAACAAAGTCTAAAATTTGCTTCTCCTCGCCTTCTTCGTCATCACCGAGCGATATTGTAACGACCGCGGCGCCGCGAAAGATTTCGCCCATCAACGTCACTTGATGACTCCGCTCTGCGACATCCTGCTGATTGATGCAGATCCTATCTGCCCAGAGCAGCCGGGAACATTGGTCGTCGCGCAACTTGACGAGGGCATCGTGGAGGGTTTGAGTGATGTCAAGTCGTCTACCTCCACATGAGATGGTCCGACCCTCGATCAAATGATCACCCCAGACGTAAGAAATGGCGTCATACTCTGGAACTTTGTCCAAGCCATAATCTTTGAGCGAACACTCGAGTGGTTCACCCGGGATACCTGGCCGAAGATTGAACAAGCGAATCGAGCGAAGATTGGCGAGAGGCTTGTAAATGTACGAAGTCGTATTGGGCGAACCCATGGTGCGAAAAGGGTCCATGGATCAGTTCCAGTTCGAAGGTCAGTTGCGTTTTTGGAGAAACCGTCAAAATCCCAGGAATGGGTTTTTATATTGTGGTCACGGAAGGTACAGAAATGCTGTAAAAGGGGTGTTGGTTACCTGGCTTGACTTGGCACTTACGTTGCAACTCCCTTGATGAGTATATGGAGCGAAAAGTCTTTGACCTCGAAGTGATCAGTTTGGTTTTGGGAGACTATGGTTAGAATGGATTTCTTTAGACGAACGCGTACGGGCGGCCTCACCGTTCCTCCCGGGCCCGTCACCACTGTCCGTGCGAGGGACCCGCAAATTCAAACCGAGCGCAACCTTATCCCCTCACTTCCAGTAGGCACGGCGCCACTGGCAGATGACGGAAAGGGAGGTAACAAGCAAATGGACATTAGCCACGATTAAATATATCGGAACGATAACAACATATGGCGTGAATACGAGGGACCAGGCCGGTCGACCAGGACCACTTGAAGATGGTAGAAGTATAAAAGATACACCAGCGACAACGCACTGCGACGTCGATAGCGTATGTACAAGAAATCGACGAGAAAACGAGCTAGAGAACGTCCAGAAAAATCGTGTGTAGTTACGGAACATCAAGCACGACTAGCTGAGTTGAACCAGTAGTCACTATCTATAGTAACACTGTGAGCCAACTAAATATGTGATTCGAAATGTAAAACTCAATCAATCCCTGTTTGAACAATTCTGAACCGAGACGTTCTTACATGCTGAACATTGCACCAGCGGCGTTACTCCCCAAGCTTCTTGATCTCCTCGCGAATGAAACCGACAACGGTTTCCATAGTGGGCCTCTTCTCTGGTTCAGGAGACCAGCACCAACGCATAAACGCAACATAGCGATCCGCAATCCTGGGAGTCTGGGCATCGATTGGCTCTCTTCCTAGATACTTCAAGTACACGACCTGTTCGGGCCGCTTCGTACCACAATACGGCACCCTTCCTGTCAGCATCTGGAGTATCTAATCGACATCATATTACAGCGAGGATGGGCGCAAAACCGAACCTGAAGCATAAGGCATGCAAATGAATAGACATCGCTCATCTTTGTCGGGCGTGGATCACCATTATCGAGACGGAAGAACTCAGTTGCAGCCCAGCGAGCACTATAAATATCGTCATCCGAGGCCTCTCTTGTCCATGATAACTGGCAATCCGATGAACACCCCTCGTTAATCAGGACATCCCTTCCAAGAACGACGCCAATCCATTCCTGGAAAAAGTTGCGTCAGGTGGAGCATTTATGCCATAACAAACACGAGCTTCCCGGCGTTAGATTGCCATGAACGATACCTGTCACATGGCCTGCGGCAAAGGCGACTTAGCGGCCTGGGAAATCACGGTGAAAGGAATGTTACCAACTTCTACGAAGAGCAGTAGCCAACACTTCCAACTAATGTGGCATAGTCAACTGATTCACTCTTCTTTCTCCCGAAAGGAACTGACTTACAACATCAAGGACTGCGGGCTCCGGTAATGCATGAAAACCCCAATGAAATCGGCTGTCAACGATCGAGATATTAGGATTGTCAGCTGGAGCCGTGGGCATGGGCGCATTGCCCATAATGTCCACGGGCACCGGCGAGGAGTAACTGTCAGCATCCGGGTGATAGGCGAGGAGCGGGTGCAGGAAGAGATCATCGGTCATATTGGTGAGAACGTCAGTCTTGTTGGAGGATCGTCTCTACAGAAATGCCATTCAGTTATCCTGAAGGCGAAACCGAATTAACATCGATGCACCTCCTCTTCGTGGTAGTCCCGTCCGCAACATATGATTTCTTCAAGTCCGAACATAGTGGCGGTCAAGAAACGAGATATAGCAGTAGAAGGTATCAGACGACAGGGAAGGGGGGATTCAGGCGTATCGTTCCAAATACCACCAGCGCCCCTCCAGTGCCCACCAGGCAGTGTGCACTTGCTGTCAAGGCTGTCCAATCAATATGCACAGCCAGGAGGGGTCCCTTTTCTGATCAGAAAAGTCGCAGGATCACAGCACAGTAGAATGGCGGTATTTGTAGGTCCCTTTCTACCCTCACCCATCTCGCTTCCCGTCAGGCTTCCTAACTAATCAGTGATCCACCCTGTAGTACGGTCTCCAAGCATGTTCGAGCTTATTTGGTCACAACTTCAATCATGCGTCAGGCTCGCAATTACAGTTGTCCGTCAAGGGTGAGCTTAATGCAGATCTAGAGTTAGAAGGAGGCTCACTTTCTCCCTCCTACAGTATCCTCATGGACAGCCCAGAAGTCCGCTTAGAACGTGTGCCTGGCCAACCAGAGATCTATCAGGGTGGCTTCAGCTTTGCGATCAAGTGCTACCTGATCGGAAGGAGTCCAAAACCCGAAGTGGTTCGCAATCTCGATTAGCATGATTTTTCCCGCACAGAAATAAATCCTAGGTTATTGTCAAATGCCCGAAATACATCTATGACGAACCAGACACTACAAGGGCCCGCAAGGTGAAGTGGGTTAACAGCACGTCTCGTGCAAAGACATTGATATGTGACATCCAATAGATGTTTGAGCGGGAGTCCAGAACGTTGATGAGACTAAACCATCAAAACATCCTGCCTTTAATTGGGCTCACATACCAGTTTGGTCCGATCCCCTGTATCATCACACCGTGGATGGACGAAGGGGCATTGACCGAATTCATCCACCGCAATCACAGCCAGCTTACTTCGGAACGCGAACTCATCATTGTAGGGTCTCCCTCTCTCCCCCAATACCTATATGTTATTCACTTCCCTCACTCCAGCTTCACGAGATAGCTAGTGGTCTGAAGTACCGTAAGCAACCTCTTACATACGTGCGAACCAATTTATGAACCCCTATTTCACATAGTTCATCACTCGGGAGTCATCCATGGTGACTTGACAGGCTCCAATATTCTGGTAGACCAACATGGGCGGATATATATCTCCGACTTTGGCCTATCCTTTGTGCTCCTCAATGAGGATGAATCGATACCCTCCAACATCTGCGCTCCTCGGTGGGCTGCGACCGAGCTATTTGTGCATCCTGATTTGGAGACGTCAAAACCGATACCGACGACGAGTTGTGACATTTACTCCTTTGGCTGCATTGTCTGGCAGGTAAATAACCGAAAACCATCTACGTACCGAGTTTGCATGCTGATGACCTCCTCTAGGTACTCTCCGGTCAGATACCATTCTCCCACGTCTCCAAGTCCACCCATGTAATCATCCTCAAGTACGAGGGAAAAGATCCATTGGATGAACGCCCATTGGACCTCCCCGATCGTTACTGGACATTCCTTCAGGCTACCTGGTCAAAGAAGCCCAATAGCCGCCCTTCTTCAGATCAAGCCCTTGCGTTTGTGGAGCACGAATTGGAGCGGTGCAGAAAACAAGTCTGAGTATCCACCGACCCCAGCTTGATTCGCCATTTCATCGTTTAAATCATGCCTGCGGCTATCCTGGGAGCATCCTAGTTCCAGCGTTTCCGGAGGCAACAATGCATCTGCACCTTTCATCGTATCACCCGCATTCCTGCGGCTATCCTCGGACCATTTCGGTTCCAGACTTCCCGGTGGCAATAATACATCTGCACCTTTCATGCCTACGGCCACTCTCGGACCATACAGATTCCAGATTCCCCGGTGGCAACAATACTACCCACATCTTTCATCGTATCGTGCCTGCGGCTCTTCTAGGACCGTCCTGGTTCCAGACTTCCCGGGGGCAACAATGCTTCTGCATAGATAGCAACTTTTGGTGACTCTTTAGGACGCAACACATCTATGTATACATACAGTAATAGTTGGCAGTTTTACGAGTGTTTTGAGATCTTAGTTTCGAAGTATGCCGAGTCCATTCCAATCTTATGTAGTATGTATGTACAGGGGGTGAGGGTGACCCTGGCAGAGCGCCGGCAGTCCATTGATGCCATTCAATCCCAGAGGCAACTGAAGTTCTGGTGAGTTCAGAGGACGGTAGGGTTACCTCTGGCAGACCCATCGGTAAATGCGCCGACGAGCTACTAGTATGACCCAGACTACGGTACATCATCAACGAGAGACTGGACTTCAAAATGGCCAGATGGAATAGGAACTTGGAAGCGAAGAACGTTGTGGATTGCCGAGCCATGCTCAATTGACGATCGTCAAACTTGGTTTTTCAAATGATTCTATCTATCGTCATTACATTCACCCAACAGGTATGCTGCTCCTCGTGGTGACAAGTACGACAACAGTCAAAGCCCGATCTCGTCAGCATATGGTAACGAGTTGACATCACCGACAACAACAAACGTCGGTGCGGTCGCGGTGAGCTCGGAGACGGCCTACGAGGGGAAACATGTTCAGCGACCGAAAGACACAGGTACCTTGCATGACACTTACTTTGGAGACAGCAGCCGCGTCAACTTTGTCCAACGAAGCCAACGTGCTCTCGATCGAGGCATTCGGATTTGAGAAAATCTAAAGCAAAAAGCATCAACCGGTCTATTCCGGCATTGAAACACGAAAAAGCCTCGGAATAACCCACCTTGCCGCCAATAGCCTCCACAAGACCTTCCCTACCTTCAACGACGGAGGCAGCACCAAATTTGGCACGTGCGACAGCGATCTTGAGCTCGTCTGTGCTCAGGGGCTTCTTCAGTTTTTCAACGACGGCCTTCGCAGCCTCCGTGACGCTCTTCGCATCAGCGCCCTGGACCAGAACACCGGTTAGGATAGCATCGGAATAAGGAAGGTGGACCGAGGTGACAGTTGCGGGTAGGCGAGGTGCAGAAGGCCACTTGAGCGACTGGGCCGGTGCAATATGTGCATTGAGGACAGCGAGCACAGGTGACGGTGTGGTGGTACCGAAGCCAATGAACACGGTCTGAGAACCCTCATGCGAGTCGATTCGCGTTGAGCCACCAAAGTATTTCGAAGGTGTGGCAGTGATCGGGGAACTTGTGGGCAGGGCGGCATCCGAGAGAGCCTTGTCGACGAGCTCCGCGAGACGTGTCGAGTCGATGCCGGTACCGACGACAGCGACGTTGCCCGAGGCGAAAGCCTCTTTTGCGAAAGATTTCACGGATTCGAGCGAGACGGGGGTATGGGTCCCCGCGAACAGGGATGCACCGAGGCCAGTACGGAAGGCAAGAGCATGTGCAGCCTCGACGGCAACAATACTTGGCGACCGAGAGGCAGCGGCAGCCTCATCGCGAACGACAGGCAGGACGTACTCCGTGTACTCATAGGGAAGGAATTTAGGAGTGGCAAGGATGGAAGTTAGCACGGAAGTGAAGAAGGACCTAAAGAGTACATCGGCATCACACGTTCAGCAGGGAATCATAAAGACACGTACTCGTCACCGCGGAGGAACTCGGAGGTGAATGCAAGATACTCGCGGGACAGACTGGCGGAGAGAACACCCCCGTAGAGTTCGCTCTCTCGTACGGTTCCGAGCGTCGACCGCTTCGCCGTGCTCTGGAACAAAAGTGTAAGAGCGAGTTTTTTTTGGTGGGCTACGCGCGCCGCAGCAGCGAAATTTTAAACAAACCTTGAAAGCAAAGTTTTTCAAGGCATGTGCGACACCTGGACCTGGTTCATACCGACTGCCGGCTTTGACGAGGAAGGTGACGGCGGCTGTTGGCTGACCGTTGTCAATGGCGGCGACTTTGATCCCGGAGGCTTTGGAGTCGACGACGGTGGCGAATGAGCGTGCCAGACGTTTGGCGGTCGACGCCCGAGTTGCTAGCATGGCTTGGGTTGGTTGGTGTGGAAGCTGCAATGATTTTTGGTGCGAGCGGAGTTGGGTTACGCGCTCGCGGTCAGTCCCGTGTTCGTCCGAACCAAGCAAAACAAGCCTGAGACAACTGACGTTCGCTGGTAACTGGAACTAGGATACTGGGGAACTCCAACATTCACCCCCTTGCTTAATCTGATTTTAGAAGGCAGAAGAGACCATTTCACCAACGAAGTGTTTTATTGAGCCAAGTGGATTTCTCCCCTCCGTCTGGCAAAGGTTTGTGACGGAGCCTCCGGACACGATGATCATCGGGCTGGTTTGGACGAAAAGGCGACTTGCTTCTCGTTCATGGTTCCTAGAAAGCTAGTAGTATTCCTTATGACCACGCATCCACCATTAGCGTTGCTACTGATCCTTCTCCGCTCAGCCAGATGACAATTAATGGCGTAACCGTGGCACTTGCCAGAGATGTCAAAGGTTGGAAAGTCGGCGATCGTGTCTCCCGGCCGAATTTGCCGTCGATCATTTCTACGGAGACGTCACCAAAGCTATCAAGAACTTCACTTGTCCTGTGGCCAAATAAATCGGGGTGTGTGCTACTTCACGTACCGCCCATGCAAGTTGTCGACGTTGTCCTTCGATCCGTCGCTCGTCAGAATTCCCGACTATTTGACGGTTCTAACTCGTCAAGACCGAGAGGAGAAGTGTCGATCATATCATTGGGGTGAGTGGATACTAAGTCACTATTATGTTCGGACCCATCCTGCGAGGTCGGCGGGCCCAACATAATTCCAAAGTGCATCTAGGCTGGCAGGCTCATTTCATCGGATATGTGCTTGGGATGCTGTATTGCCCTCTTTTACGAGTGTTTAGTCGCATTGCATTTACATAGGGTGACAACGGTATACCTATCGGCGCCAAGCAGTGAGTGATAGTTCATCGTGGGCGATCGGTGTACGCACAGCTCACCGGCCGGCATTCTAGGTTCGAGGACATGAACCTGTCCCTTCATTGCACGCCAAATCCACATCTACCTTGTCGTGGACGGGGTCTTGTTCGAGGAAGCCATCGAGAAGGTTACTCGTACTTGAGGCGGGCAAGGGTGTGTCAAGGTGACAAAGAAGTGATCACGCATCGTACTGATTCAAGGGAAATTGTGTACATTAACTAGTTCAGAATAGATCCGTTGTTTTCTCATTAATGTTACTCTTCCTGATTGGATGGGCGGTATCACTGAGGTTGGGATAGAGTTTCTGATTTTGGGAAAGTCTACAAGAAATGGCGCATCACCCGACAGTTCGCATCGGCCAGAGAAGCCAACCTTCCTTGCGTTAGTCATGTCTGCATTTAGCACAACTCGTAATAGCCAATCAG
>JBBPRR010001023.1:0-13781 GCA_038093115.1 Hortiboletus flavorubellus | reverse complement strand
TGATAAAGAGAAGAGGTTGTTTTATTTTTACTACAGCTTTTATGCCAGACTTTTTCAAGTGCTAGCAGATTGTATTGGAGGAGAGGGGTTGTTTGATGATATTGGCAAGTGACTTGATTACTTGGATGTCATTTTTTACCTTGAAAGTGGTAATAAGATGAATAGCATGGCAAATATTAGTTAGGGAAAGCTTGAATGGGCAGCCTCAAATGGACTTCTGGACTTCAGAACACTCTTTGAGGTAGAGTGTGGGTATGGTAAAGACATGTACACCAGTGGTAGAGGCATGGAGTAACCTGCATCAAGCATAAAGAGGATAATATTCCTTTGGATAGTAAAAAGAGATTTTATGATGATTGTGATTGGAAATTAATAAGTGTGTGAACTTTTTTAAACTCAGATATAATGTTTATATATGGATCGATGTTTGTGTGACCAAACATTACCAAATATCAGCTAACTTTATTAAGATCCCACCTTACCCACCAAAAGTGAATAAACTGTTGCAATGGACCTGCCATTTTAAAATGGCCATATCTCCACAGCCACTGGGCCAAATCACATGACCCAGGGACCAACTTGTAGCTAGGAGTGTGTACATAATTTCGTCTGACTAATGCTAAGCGAGATTCCCACAGGTGATTGCAGCGCGCTTCGCGTGCTGGATTGGGGTTAAGCATTGCAACAGTTTTTGGAGTCACTGTATCTCCGGACCCTGTCAACCAAATCACGTGACATAGGGGGCGATCTTGTAGCCAAGAGTATATGCTATTTATAACTCCACCAAAGCTAAGCGTGATTCCCATGCTGTTTGGTGGTGCGCTTCGCGCACCACCATCAAGGTTAGTATGGAAAGGGTTTTTGGAGTCACTGTATATGACATTATTACCTGTGACAGTGGAGATTATTTTCCTTCACTTCTGTGCCAGGGGTTTCCCCTAGGGGTTGACATCCCCACACTAGTTATCTGTTTTACAACTAGAGCCCACCACAAGCAGGAAGGTCAAAACAAATCTTAAGCAGGACTTGGATGAGTGATTGATCAAGATATGTAGTGGTTTGTAGACAATAGTCACAACATACATATATACATATATGTACATATGATGAATTTCAAAATTGCTTCTCAAGTCCAACTATATTATGTATGCATTAGCAAATCATGATTTTTATGTACAAAGCTGTACAGTAATCTTCAAACCTTGCTAATATCAATTGCTAGGCATACTGTATGCAGAGCATCACAGAAACATGAATAAGCAACTTTTTTTCTTGCTCTATATTTCTCTGTACAGTGCTGTACAGGCTGCACAGAGGAGGACCTCTCTGTGACTAAGTCATTGATTTTCTGATGATAAACCTTTTAAATTACTTGTTTGTATACATATGTACAATACACTGAAGACATCACAGAATCAAGAATGCATTTTATCATGCTCTAAATATCTAGATTTACATAAAGACTTCTCAGTGACAAAAGTTGGAATGCTTGAATTACAGTAATCTATTGCTTCAGGAATCCTTTCTGTGTTGTTCTGTGTACATTTCCTTCCTTTGGCTTTCCACTATCAAAAGAACTTGAGGTTATACCATGGTACAGACCATTTGCTTTATTCAATGGGTGGAGACTCTAATTAAACTGTTAATCAAAAAATTTTGGAGAATAAATTAAACACATACATGTCATTCTGAAGAATGATATCAGTAACCATGTCCACTTTCTGAGCCTTAGATGCTTTTCCATATTGTTTAAAGACCTCCTTCAAAGCCTTTGAGACTCTGATATGTGAATCTGATGCCTTGTATTGCTTAGCTGCAGAAGAGAGTGGTTGAGGATCACACTGCTTGTGTAGAAAGTAAGAATGCTTTGATATCACAATAACACCTGCAATAGATAAAATAAATTATATATACTATACATCAAGGATGTTGAATATACCAACACCAGCTTGAAGAATCTGTTTCCATGTGCAAAAAGGAACCTACAGCCACAATTAAGCTTAGATATACATGTAATGAAGACATCACCAAGTTCACCAGGTTCTGTGGCTTCAGGGAATTAAGATCACTTGCAGTAACAGCAATCTGTATATAAATTGTCAGAGTAGAATAATAGCTGGAAAAGAATGCATACCTCATTTGTGGCAATCAGCTGTATATTATGAGATAACTTAATAAGTAAGGGGTGATATCATTTTATATATATACCAACCTCCTTAAATTCTGGTAAATCAAAAACCTTTTTGAGATTTAAAAGTCTCACCTTCTGAAGAAAATTTAAATAAGTAGTCATTAAACATGTTTAGAATTAAAACTTACATCCTATTAAGGATACAGTATAAGATGGAGAAGGCCCAAATATCTATAAGAAGACATACCAGCTATGAAATTGTTAAAAAAAGACCAATATGAAATGAGAATAGATTACCTGATATGTACAAGCAGATGTATATGTATATATTGGAATTATGAGGGATAAACAATCATGAGCATCATCACCCCACCAACATGTCACAATGCACTACTCACCAACTATGATTTCCAAAGTAGAGATGGAATCATGAACATCATCACCCCACCAACATGCCACAATGCACAACTTACCTCCTATGATTTCCAAAGTAGAATGGAGAGTGGAGATGGAGTCATGAGCATCATCACCCCATCAACATGCCACAATGCACAACTCACCTTCTGTGATTTCCAGAGTAGGATGGAGAGTGGAAATGGAATCATGAGCACCATCACCCCACCAACATGCCACAATGCACAACTTACCAACTATGATTTCCAGAGTAGGATGGTGAGGGGAGATGGAATCATGAGCATCATCACCCCACCAACATGCCACAATGCACAACTCACCTCCTATGATTTCCAAAGTAGGATGAAGAGTGGAGATGAAATCATGAGCATCATCACCCCACAAACATGTCACAATGCACAACTCACCTCCTATGATTTCCAGAGTAGGATGGAGAATGGAGATGGAATCATGAACATCATCACCCCACCAACATGCCACAATGCACAACTCACCTCCTATGATTTCCAAAGTAGGATGGAGAGTGGAGATGAAATCATGAATATCATCACCCCACCAACATGCCACAATGCACAACTCACCTCCTATGATTTCCAAAGTAGGATGGAGAGTGGAGATGGAACCATGAGCACCACCACCCTACCAACATGCCACAATATACAACTCACTTTCTATGATTTCCAAAGTAGGATGGAGAGTGGAGATGGAGTCATGAGCACCATCACCCCACCAACATGCCACAATGCACAACTTACCTTCTATGATTTCCAGAGTAGAATGGAGAGTGGGGATGGAATCATGAGCACCATTACCACACCAACATGCCACAATGTACAACTCACCTCCTGTGATTTCCAAAGTAGAATGGAGAGTGGAGATGGAATCATGAGCATCATCACCCCACCAACATGCCACAATGCACAACTCACCAACTATGATTTCCAAAGTAGAATGGTGAGTGGAGATGGGATCATGAGCATCATCACCCCACCAACATGTCACAATGCACAACTCACCTCCTATTATTTCCAAAGTAGGATGGAGAGTGGAGATGAAATCATGAGCATCATCACCCCACCAACATGCCACAATGTACAACTCACCAACTATGATTTCCAAAGTAGGATGGTGAGTGGATATGGAATCATGAGCATCATCATCCCACCAACATGCCACAATGCACAACTCACCAACTATGATTTCCAAAGTAGGATGGAGAGTGGAGATGAAATCATGAACATCATCACCCCACCAACATGCCACAGTGCACAACTCACCCACTATGATTTCCAAAGTAGGATAGAGAGTGGAGATGGAATCATGAGCATCATCACCCCACCAACATGCCACAATACATAACTCACCCACTATGATTTCCAAAGTAGGATGAAGAGTGGAGATGGAATCATGAGCATCATCCTCCCACCAACATGCCACAATGCACAACTCACCTCCTATGATTTCCAAAGTAGGATGGAGAGTGGAAGTGAAATCATGAGCATCATCACCCCATCAACATGCCACAATGCACAACTCACCTTCTATGATTTCCAAAGTAGTATGGAGAGCAGAGATGGAATCATGAGCATCATCACCCCACCAACATGCCACAATGTACAACTCACCCGCTATAATTTCCAAAGTAGTATGGAGAGCAGAGATGGAGTCATGAGCATTATCACCCACCAACATGCCACAATGAACAACTCACCAACTATGATTTCCAAAGTAGAATGGAGAGTGGAGATGGAATCATGAGCATCATCACCCCATCAACATGCCACAATGCACAACTCACCTCCTATGATTTCCAAAGTAGGATGGTGAGTGGAGATGGAATCATGAGCATCATTACCCCACCAACATGCCATAATGCACAACTCACTAACTATGATTTCCAGAGTAGAATGGAGAGGGGAGATGGAGTCATGAGCACCATCACCCCACCAACATGCCACAATGCACAACTTACCTCCTATGATTTCCAGAGTAGGATGGACAGTGGCGATAATATCATGAGTATCATCACCCCACCAACATGCCACAATGCACAACTCACCTCCTATGATTTCCAAAGCAGGATGGAGAGTGGAGATGGAGTAATGAGCATCATCACTCCACCAACATGCCACAATGCACAACTCACCTTCTATGATTTCCAAAGTAGAATGGAGAGGGGAGATGGAGTCATGAGCACCATCACCCCACCAATATGCCACAATGCACAACTTACCTCCTATGATTTCCAGAGTAGGATGGAGAGTGGAGATGGAATCATGAGCATCATCACCCCACAAACATGCCACAATGCACAACTCACTTTCTATGATTTTCAAAGTAGGATGGAAAGTGGAGATGGAATCATGAACATCATCACCCCACCAACATGCCACAATGCACAACTCACTTTCTATGATTTGCAAAGTAGAATGGGGAGTGAAGATGAAGTCATGAGCATCATCACCCTACCAGCATGCCACACTGCACAACTCACCACCTATGATTTCCAAAGTAGAATGGAGAGTGGAGATGAAATCATAAGCATCATCACCACACCAACATGCCACAATGCACAACTCACCTCCTATGATTTCCAAAGTAGAATGGAGGGTCGAAATGGAATCATGAGCATCAGCACCCCACAAACATGCCACAATGCACACCTCACCTCCTATGATTTCCAAAGTAGGATGGAGAATGTAGATGGAATTATGAGCACCATCACCCCACCAACATGCCACAATGAACAACTTACTTTCTATGATTTCCAAAGTGGGATGGAGAGTGGAGATGGAATCATGAGCATCATCACCCCACAAACATGCCACAATGTACAACTCACTTTCTATGATTTTCAAAGTAGCATGGAGAGTGGGGATGGAATCATGAACATCATTACCCCACCAACATGCCACAATGCACAACTCACCTTCTATGATTTCCAATGTAGGATTGGGAGTGAAGATGGAGTCATGAGCATCATCACCCCACCAACATGCCACACTGCACAACTCACCACCTATGATTTCCAAAGTAGAATGGAGAGTGGAGATGGAATCATGAGCATTATCACCCCACCAACATGCCACAATGCACAACTCACCTCCTATGATTTCCAAAGTAGAATGGAGAGTTGAGATGGAATCATGAGCATCAGCACCCCACAAACATGCCACAATGCACAACTCACCTCCTATGATTTCCAAAGTAGGATGGTGAGTGGAGATGGAATTACATATGAGCACCATCACCCCACCAACATGCCACAATGAACCACTCACCAACTATGATTTCCAAAGTAGGATGGAGAGTGGAGATGGAGTCATGAGCATCATTACCCCACCAACATGCCACAATGCACAACTCACCCGCTATGATTTCCAAAGTAGAATAGAGAGTGGAGATGGAATCATGAGCATCATCACCCCACCAACATGCCACAATGCACAACTTACCTCCTATGATTTCCAAAGTAGAATGGAGAGTGGAGATGGAATCATGAATATCATCACCCCACCAACATGCCACAATGCACAACTCACCAACTATGATTTCCAAAGTAGGATGGAGAGTGGAGATGGAATTATGAACATCAGCACCTCACCAACATGCCACAATGCACAACTCACCCACTATGATTTCCAAAGTAGGATGAAGAGTGGAGATGGAATCATGAACATCAGCACCCCACAAACATGCCACAATGTACAACTCACCTCCTTTGATTTCCAAAGTAGTATGGAGAGTGGAGATGGAATCATGAACATCATCACCCCACCAACATGCCACAGTGCACAACTCACCCCCTATGATTTCCAAAGTAGCATGAAGAGTGGAGATGAAATCATAAGCATCATCACCCCACCAACATGCCACAATGCACAACTCACCTTCTGTGATTTCCAGAGTAGGATGGAGAGTGGAGATGGAATCATGAGCACCATCACCCCACCAACATGCCACAGTGCACAACTCACCACCTATGGTTTCCAAAGTAGGATGGAGAGTGGAGATGGAATCATGAACATCACCACCCCACCAACATGCCACAATGTACAACTCACCCACTATGATTTCCAAAGTAGGATGGAGAGTGAAGGTGGAATCATGAGCATCATCATCCCACCAACATGTCACAATGCACAACTCACCACCTATGATTTCCAAAGTAGGATGGACAGTGGAGATGGCATCCCACCAACATGCCACAATACACAACTCACCTCCTATGATTTCCAAAGTGGGATGGTGAGTGGAGATAGAATCATGAACATCATTACCCCACCAACATGCCACAGTGCACCACTCACCCGCTATTATTTCCAAAGTAGGATGGAGAGTGAGGATGGAATCATGAGCATCATCACCCCACAAACATGCCACAATGCATAACTCACTTTCTATGATTTCCAAAGTAGGATGGAGAGTGGAGATGGAATCATGAGCTTCATCACCCCACCAACATGCCACAATGTACAACTCACTTTCTATGATTTCCAAAGTAGGATGGAGAGTGGAGATGGAATCATGAGCATCATCATTCCACCAACATGCCACAGTGCACACTCACCACCTATGATTTCCAAAGTAGGATGGAGAGTGCAGATGGAATCATGAGCACCACCACCCACCAACATGCCATAATGTACAACTCACTTTCTATGATTTCCAAAGTAGGATAGAGAATGGAGATGGAATCATGAGCATCATCACCCCACCAACCTGCCACAATGCACAACTCACCAACTATGATTTCCAAAGTAGGATGGAGAGTGGAGATGGAATCATGAGCATCATCACCCCACCAACATGCCACAATGCACAACTCACCACCTATGATTTCCAAAGTAGGATGGAGAGTGGAGATGGAATCATGAGCACCATCACCTCACCAACATGCCATAGTGCACAACTCACCTCCTATGATTTCAAAAGTAGGATTGGAGAGTGGAGATGGAATCATGAGCACCATCACCCCACCAACATGTCACAGTGCACAACTCACCCACTATAATTTCCAAAGTAGGATGGAGAGTAGAGATGGAGTCATGAGCATCAGCACCCCACCAACATGCCACAATGCACAGCTCACCTCCTATGATTTTTGAAGTAGGATGGAGAGTGGAGATGGAATCATGAGCATCATCACCCCACCAACATGCCACAATGCACAACTCACCTCCTATGATTTCCAAAGTAGGATGGTGAGTGGAGATGAAATCATGAGCATCATCACCCCACCAACATGCCACAATGCACAACTCACCAACTATGATTTCCAAAGTAGAATGGAGAGTGGAGATGGAATCATGAGCATCATCACCACACTAACATGCCACAATGCACAACTCACCTCCTATGATTTCCAAAGTAGGATGGAGAGTGGAGATGGAATCATGAGCATCATCACCCCACAAACATGCCACAGTGCACAACTCACCTCCTATGATTTCCAAAGTAGGATGAAGGGTGGAGATGGAATCATGAATATCACCACCCCACCAACATGCCACAGTGCACAACTCACCTGCTATGATTTCCAAAGTAGGATGGAGAGTGGAGATGGAGTCATGAGCATCATCACCCCACCAACATGCCACAATGTACAACTCACCCGCTATGATTTTGAAAGTAGGATGAAGAGTGGAGGCAGAATCATAAGCATGATCTCCAACAAGTGTATGTTGCAGTGGACAACTCACTGACTGTGATCACCCAAGTAACACCAGGGAGTCTTCAGCAATGTACCATACACAAACTTTATATGAAGCAGTGTTGCTTACCTGAAAATGAGGAAACCACCTTGCAAGTGTTTCAAATCTCAATCTACTTGTAGTAGCTATTGTGACTGATGAGTCATGTACTCTGTCTGTCTCCTTTATCAACCTTCATTGAAATAAAAATGTTAGTCTATCAAGGCATCATTAATTGTGCCAACCTACTCTCGAACTGCATATCTCACACAAAGTGCTAAATTTACCTCCTGGGCTGAAATTAGCAAAATTTGCAAAGCCTCTTCCCCTAGGATAGCTGTGGTAGTTTCCAAGAGTTTTCTGCATCCTTCATTAGACTTGTGGGCGGCTGGCACATGTGATGATATAGGACCCAGTAAGTATGTGAGGCAGGATATACCAGTAGTACATGCCTCGAATCCGGACACAGGATTTCGGGGAATAAGTCAGTCGGCCAAGACGACCCCATACATCAGCTTCGTTGAATATTCCTTCAATCAGTGCCTCGGCCTTTGACAACCGCTCTGGTAACGGTAGGCGTCGATCAGCCAGCGCTAATTTTCCCAGCGCTACAGGCAACAGTGCATCAAATTTTGTGAATAGCACTACCACAGGCACTGAACAGTTCACTACCGTCAGTTCTGGAAGACAGTGATGGCAGATAGTTCACCATTCCCAGGATCACATTCTTCGAAAAACATTTCCTCGGAGCGTTGGATCGCTCGATCCAGTTTGTCCATTGGGATGCAATACCTGTACAAAATGCGATTAGAATACCCATGATACAACTGTCCTATTTACCATATCGCATGAATGCGTTTCTTGAGCATGGTGGTCTTCGCGCGATCCGCGATAAATTTTTTCATTTCCAAGAATTCGTCTTCACGACCAGCTTCGAAGCCCTGTGAATCATGGAAGACGAGTTTGTCGTTGCTCCGGAAAATAAGTTCGTTCTCGACGTTGTGCATTCCGCGCTGCAAACGATCGACCACATCGCCATGAGTGACTCAATATAACGTAAAACAATCCTCACCCCCCTGGATCCCTCGACTTGCGATGGATCGACCTAATCGGCGGACCGCTTTAGCACACGACACGACAACACACGTCGACCTAGATCCATACCTTGTTCCCTTCACCGTCGTAGATCTCCGGGTTTTCCGTGGAGTTACAGATCCCCCGAAGAATGGTCGTCTTGCCAGCGTTCGCGCGCCCAACGATAAGGATTCTGAAGCGGCCAAACTTTTTTTGGAGGTCCTCAAATTCCTCAGAATGCTCTACCGACATTCTGACGGGGTAAGCGTGAAGAAGAGTGCGGTTTGCAGTGAGGGCTTGTTGGGTGGTGGTGGAAGCTAGGAGGGAGGGACCAGGCGGTTTATCGATAAGAAATCGATCCAGCGGGATTGGCACTCCGCTTTCCGATACCTGAATCGGAACTTTTTGTTCGACCAGCAGACTTCTCTCACCCCTTTGTTCGGTCAGGAGTAACGTTCCCCCCGGTCGACATGGGTCTCTTTTCAAAGTCTTTCAACCCGTCTTCTGACTTAACCGAATTGTCCGGTAAAATCATCATCGTGACGGGCGGAAAGTGCGTCGCTCAGCTCGGACGCTAATCGACCCTTTACTCAAAAGATACGTCGTAGCGCTGGCATAGGCTATGCTACTGTCAAACACCTTGCGCGGAAAGGCGCAAAGGTCTACATGGCCGCTCGGAACAAGACCAAAGCAGAGGAAGCCATCGCGAAATTGAAACAAGAAGGACTGGGACCCGGCAATGGCGAGGTCATTTGGCTACAGCTAGACCTCATCGATCCGCGAAACGCAAAAGCGACTGCTCAGGAGTTTATGAGTAAAGAGAAACGCTTGGACGTCCTTAGTAAGCCATCGCATATCGTTCAGGTGATGCTGGGTCGTTGACGAGAGACTTGCACCGATTCAGTTCATAATGCTGCGGTGTATGCGCTTGTAATGGTCCATTCCAGACAAGATAGCTAACTCCATACACACTAGTGAAATGGACACTTATCAGCTGACTCCGGACGGTATGTCACCCGGCTGCTTTTTCGAATTCACCGTGACGGTTGCTTTGAAGGAGTGGAAGCGCTTTTCCTCGTCAAGTGCGTCGACGACATTTGGTAACCGCTGAAACCGCACACTCATTCGAAACTACAGCGTGATAAGTCCGTTTGTCTTGACTCGTGAATTGATGCCTGTCTTGAACCAGACGGCGGCGGAGCCAAACTCCGATGTTCGTGTCGTTGTGGTATGTCACGTTCGCAGCACGAAGATCTTGCATCTACACACTTTTCAGGTTGCTTCGGAAGGCCATAAGTGGGTTCCCAGCGATCGTCGTTTCCGCAATCTCGACGATTTCAACATCGAATCCAAGAATGCTTGGTTGCCGTGGTTTGCCCGCTATGGTGGGTTTGGCTCGTACTTGCGACCCAATTGATTCACGTCGTCGCAGCGTACTCGAAACTGGCCAACATTCTCTATGCCTGCGAGCTGCAACGGAAGCTCACTGCGCAAGGGTCACCTATCACGGTCGTATCTCTTGACCCCGGTGCCGTCAACACGTTCTCGCGCAAGCCGCAACTGAAAAGGATATCATGGCTCGTGGATATCCTGGTATACCCCTTCTTTGTCCATCCCGATGTTGGAGCGTACAACTCCGCCTTTGCGGCCGCCTCGCCTGACATCGCGCAAAACCTGGACAAGTTCAAGGGCGCATACCTAGTTCCCGTTGGCATTGTCCGAAAACCGACAGTGGCAGGCAATAGTGAAGAGCTTGCAAAGGAACTGTGGGCTGCGATCGAGACGTTCTTGGCAGACAAGGGTATCTGAGGGTTCTGATGGTCATTCGGCGCTTCATGTTCATGTGCTTTCTTTGGTACCTGGGAGATTCGTGGTTGGAGTTATGTTCTGAATGTAAATGACCCCCTCACTCTGTTCTCACGGTGGTGTTAATGCGGTCCAAGTCATTCAGTAGTTGCGATTACTGTATCATTCATGATCGATGATCAGCCTCCCAACATCAGAACACCCAAGTCGTCAAATTTTCTAATCTCGTGATGATTCGTGGCAGGCTTCTCGGAACTGACAATGTTTTTGTGCTGATCTCTGCCTCGTCTTTGAAGGTATGTAGTTGAATTGGTTTTGTTGGCCACCCGCCGACCGTGCAACTCACACGCATTGCTAAGTTACGGGTTGTCAAAGGAACAACCTTTCTCCGTTGGGTCGCCCATGCGAGATCGGTAACTCCGAATCGGCCACTTCGCGCTGAGAAGAGTGTCCACTACGTGAACGCAATGTCTCTTTTTCCCACCGAACTTCTCGACCCCGCCGCTCGAGTCCGGATTCGTACCCCCAAAGAATGTATGTTCGCAGACGTTCGCGAACCACAGGTCGGCATTTAGGAATACTCTCTTGGCCTCTAAATCCGATCCTCACATCCGGGCAGTCCGGAAACTATGTGAATCGTCTTGTCCTTGCGATCCTCGCGGCAAGGGTTATTGGGATGCATGCGCCTGGAGCGCATGCGTGAGCTGAGCAGCTATGAGTGAGTGATAGAACAAATGGCAGGTGTTGTTTCGCAAATTCGCATCAACTTGCTAACCTGCCGCGTAGTGGCCTTGATAAGGGGGGGACGCCTCACGTTCTACGATCGTGTCACCCTGGGATATATAATGATAAATCATGGGGTTTTCGCTTCCACGCCTTTTGGACCATGTCTTCTAGCGGCCCAGTGTTCCAAAACTCGGTATACGTGGGGATCAATCTGGAGGACATCTTGTATGGTAAGTCGGGAAGCCCAAAGTTGGAATTCAGTGCGATCTGATTTCCTCGCGCGCTCGCAGGTATCGAGCTGGTGCTGTATTTCAGGACGATGCACGTCTTCTTGTCCCCCAAAGCACGGCGCAGGAAATCCGACGTGTTTTACGCGAGCTTCAGCAGTGTGATGCTGTTGATGATCACGATCTGGGTATCGACGCAGGCAGTATTCGGTCAGAAAATGTGGTTGGAGGACGCAGGGTTTCCAGGTGGCCCCGATGCATACTGGGCGTCGAACGCCTCTGTTTGGTACATGGATCTGGGGACGACGGCGGTCATCGTCCTGCAACTTATGACGGACGGCCTGATGGTGAGACATGGCCAAGGACGGAAGCGTTTGGACTAAACTGGTTGACTGTAGATCTATCGCTGTTGGATGGTCTGGGACAGCTACCGAGTCATCATAGTGCCCACAATTATGTGGATAGGCACGTTCGGTAAGAATAGTGTCCCCACCGCTTACTGGGGGAGGTTTGACCAGAGCCCATACAAGTCCTAGGCATCCTGGTCATCTTCACGTCGGGTTCGCCTGGAGGGAATTTCTTCAGTGGCGTCGCTGCCCAGCTTGGCCTGGTGTATTACAGTGTGTCGGTGGTGCTGACTGCGATGTTGACCTGGGTGATCTGTCACCGCATGGTGACACATGGTCTGAAGGTGGAGAAGCACCTCGGGAAGGACTTTGCGTCCGTGTATTTCGCCCTGTTGTCGCTCATCATCGAATCTGTGCTGCCGTATACCCTGTCCGGGACTGCGTTCTTGGTATCGTTTGGGGTGGGGAGCGACACGTCGATCGCGTTCGCGAGTGTATATATCTTGTTGATGGTGAGCAGGTCGATAGGTTCATCTGCGACGCGTGCTGATGGCTTTGTAGTGTATATCACCACAGCTGCTGATACTGCGTGTGGCGTCTGGACGGGCATGGAACGAAACGGGCAGGGCAGGGCTGTCAACGCTCCAGTTTGACATGCCTGCGGAGTCGCACTCGGCAGTGCAGGAAACGTATTCGAACAGAATAGACACGGTGTGATTACTGGCTGGGTAGTAATGGGACGACTCCGAGTCGACCGGTTGTCAAGTTAACGAGTTACGCCGGCCCGATTGGGAATTGAGCGCTTCTCCGAGTCGTCGTACCATCCGCAGAATCGATTGTATATAAGCTTGTCCAGCTGTGTCGCCCAGTCCGAGAATGTCTCGCTCACTCGCAACCTTCCCAGAAGAACTCCTCGCCCGCATTCTCGCTCTCTCCCTCGCCCGCCCCGCTTCCGATGTCTTCCCGCCGCTCCCTCCCCGAAACCGTATCGCACTACTTCTCGTCTCCAGACAGTTCCTCCGCATTGCTTTTCCTCTCCTCTACCACACCCTCCACCTCCACTCTCCCTACCAAGCCTCGCGTGCCCTCGACACCCTTACACGCCACCCCACCCTCGCCAGTGCTGTCCGGCGTATTGTGTTTGGTGGTATCTGGCATGACTGCGCCACCGTCCTGGCGCTCTGCGACCATGTGTACGACGTCGACATCTGCCTCGACGCTGGTCGCCCCCACCAAACGTCCCGGCCTGCTGACCCAAACGACGTCGATGCAGAGGCGTTCTGCTATGCCCTCGAGCAACGGTGCACCATCGCACATCTGACGCTACGCAAACACCCTGCTGTTTACCTTACTCATCCCCGCC
>JBBPRR010001022.1:0-13784 GCA_038093115.1 Hortiboletus flavorubellus | reverse complement strand
AGTCCTCGCTGGCAACCGTCCATCATCATGTCCGTCCTGCGACGGGTCCTGCGCGCGTGCAACGGTGTGTCCCTCCCCGCCTCCTAATCTCCCCCCTCATCTCCACCAGCACCGTTCCCACCTCGCACACACTCCTGTGGCGAGCTCACCGCAGCACACGCAGGCACTGCCGTCGTCCTCGCCGGCTCCCTCCTCCCCGAGCGGTATTTTTCTTTTTCTTATCGTCTCCCCATGCCCCAGCTGATGGGCCCCCCAAATCAAGCAAGATATCCAACGCGCTCTCGTTCTTCCCCATCAAAGACGCTTCTGGGACTGCACAGCTCGTCGTCCGCCGGAACAAGCACGATGCACAGCTTGCATCCCTGTCACATGTCCCTCTCGAGTCATCCGTCCTGATCCAAGGCCGCGTATCCGAGCGTCCCGAGAAAGACCGCCGTCCAGTCCGTACTCCCTCCCCCCTCCCTTCTCTATCCTCACACGTCCCCAGTCTGGCACCGGTGACGTCGAGGTTCAGGTCGACTCATTCACCGTCCTCAACCCTGCCTCTCCCGCGTTGCCCTTTTACCCCTCCGACGATCAGACCCTTGTCCGTGTTTTCCCACACACGCCACTCCGCACTCATCGTCCCCCCAAAACAGGTCAATGACGAGCTTAGGGCCCGCTTCCGGCATCTTGATCTTCGCAGGACTGCGTTGGCAAACAACATCAGACAGCGAAGCAATGTCTCCCGGCTCGTCCGAGACTCTCTCCATGCCGAGGGTGCGTGTGCTCATCACTCCATTAATTCGATTGCTCCACGTTCGCTCTAGGCTTTCTCGACGTCGAAACCCCTCTCCTGCTAAAATCGTCACCCGAGGGCGCTAGGGAGTTCCTTGTCCCAAGTAGGGCCCGCAGATCTCCCTCACAAGGTACCCCAAATGATCCCCCCCTTTTCTACGCACTCCCACAGTCACCTCAACAACCGAAACAACTTCTCATTTGCTCTGGCGCGGTCGACAAATATTACCAATTTGCCAAGTGTTTCCGCGACGAAGACGGCCGCAAGGACAGACAACCCGAATTCACCCAGATCGATCTCGAAATGGCCTACGTTTCTTGGGGTCCACCCCCTAACTCCCACAACGACGCTTGGCGAATAGGCGGTCACGAGGTCCGCGCCGTAATCGAGTCACTCATTGGAACCATTTGGCACGAGGTCGAGGGCGTTCGCCTCCCGAGTTCATTCAACGTCATGACTTATGGCGAAGCCATGGCACGTGTAAGTCTGTTCCATTCGATCTGTGTGCTTGCCATCATATTCATTATCCCCAGTATGGATCAGATAAACCTGATACTCGCTTTGCCATGGAGGTGCTACCACCCTTGTCTCTCTTCACTGCCGCACTAAACACGTTCAATTTAAGATTGAAAATATCACCCCACTCCTTCCTCATCATCATCAGGCATCACTTGTCAATCAAGGAGAAACTCTCGAGACGCTGGTCGTCCGATGTTCGGAGCACCTGCCCTTTGTCCGCGCGAATGAACAGTATCAGCTAACCGACGAGCCCACTGTAGTACGTCCCGAGACGAGACTACCCAAACTTTATCGTTCACCCGCTGCCAGACCCGCATCCCGCTGACTAGTAGCAACTTACGTACCTGGTTGTGCGAACACCACCTCATCTCACCCACAGTTGACCCTGAGCACCACACCATCCTGAACAACGTGCTTGGAATCAGCGTGGGCGACACTCTATATGTATCAAGGCGTCATGCAGTTCCCAAGGTACGCGGGACTTCCAACGATGTGTTCCCCTTTTCACACGCACAGGGTGGATCCACGCCGTTGGGTCGGATACGCACACAACTATCAGAATCAGCCCAGAACCTTGGTGCGTCTGACGTTATGTCTATTGTCTTTTTGGTTGCCTCAAATCTTAGGTTTAGGGGATTACGTTCCTTCTCCTGATCCACAGTTTTTGTGGGTAACCGAGTTCCCCTTGTTCACTAGGTCAGATCCAGACAAGGACTTTTTGGCGCGTGGCCGCTGGACTAGCACCCACCATCCGTTCACTGCGCCCATGTGGCAAGACATCACGACCATGTATGATGGCCGCATCGACCAGGTACGCGCATGGTTCTCCCGGCAAAAGCCTTGGTCCCTGGCTTGACCCCTGCTTCAGGTTCGAGGGCAGCATTACGATCTCATACTGAATGGTACCGAGATTGGAGGAGGCTCAGTTAGAATGCACGATGCTGCCATGCAGGAGTATGTATTTTCTCACATTCTCCAGGTAAGGCGTGGCTGCTTGGTTACCGACCCTCGTGCGACCTGACAACCCCGAAATTAGCTTGACGAATCAGAAAAAGCCACTTTCGACCACCTCTTGCATGCTCTCAAGTGTGGCGCTCCCCCACATGGTGGAATCGCGCTCGGTGAGTGTAGACATCTCCACCGATTGAATCGAGCACGTTGACACGGCATTCAGGGTTCGATCGGCTGATGTCCATTCTTTGCAAAACGCAGTCGATCCGGGATGTGATCGCCTTCCCAAAAACCAGCGCTGGTACTGATCCTCTCTTCAAAAGTCCAGCGATCGTCACCAAGGATGTCTTATCGCAGTACGGTATCCAGGGTATCCATGGGTAAAGCATGGAGGGCACAAGCAAGTGGGAAGAACTTTGACAGCGCTCGGAAGAGTCGAGGTAGAATTCTTGCTTGTTCCTTGGCATCATTGTAATTATCGTACTGGCACTGACAAATAGAAGCGATTCGACACCTTTTGGGGCAGACGCTCGGCACTTTTTACATGGTTGATCAGGTGAACGCTGATGGGAAACTAACTATAGATAGGGCCGAGACGTTGGCTAGCACTGGTCTGCTCTTTCGTTGGTGATTTGAATAAACGCCTAGAATGGGTGGCACTGGATCATTGGAGCATCACGGGTGACCGATGGCTCGGAGGGCTTACTCACAAAGGTACGGACTCGTCGGAGGTATTCCAATAAATAATTTGGCTTGGTGGCCGTGTTATAATATACATTACAAGCTTACAATTTTTCTCGTCTCCTGGCCTGGTATAAAGCCAAACACTAATGGTCATAATATCGTATCATATCACGAGGGCAACCCTCCATCTGGTTCAAAATAACATCAAGCCAATTCATGTCGACCAGCATCCAAGTGTATCGTACGATCTGACTGAGTGTCCCCAGCGAGGCCAGGCTCAATCGTTTGATCATGGTCATATGGAGGGGTATGTAAAGTGGCAACCAATGCAGTGGGATGACGTGGCGTTTCATCCCCTCCGATCGAATCCGTATTTGGGGCTTTACCATACCCAAAAGCACCCCACTCTTCCGGTTCTGAATGTGGCAGAACGCCGCCGTTCACATCGGAGGGCGAGGCCGGTCTGGGTTCTGATCTACCCGCTTGCGAACTTTCAATCGCGTGTGCGGCATGGGATTCATCGATGACCGTCAGAACGCTGCGGAGTTTTGAATCTGACTTGCGCGGACGATGACTTGCCGAAGGTGGGTGCGATTGGCGGCGCTTGATGGTCGCGGTGGGTGATGGTGACCGTGGAGGGGTAGACGAAGTTGATGAGATGTCATTCCATTCCGAGGATGAATTGGCAAAATAGTTGCCGGTGGGTGCCCACGAGTGATTCAAGACGTCAGGTGGTGAACTGCTGGAGGGCGGTGTATTCGCTAGCGGACTTGGAGAGGGAGATGGTGCGTTGGCAATGACGGCGAGCGGGGGGAGAATGGTGAAAATCTGGTCTTTCGCCTGGGGTGGGCCGTACGAATCAAATGGATCTGGAACGGACTGGAGCATGGGTTCCAAAATAGGGTCAGATCTTGAAAAAATGGAAGGATGAGATGCAAAGGCATTGCAGCATCAGATAGCGCGTAATACATACGCTTTTGCAGTAAACCTATCAAATACGTCCATGGTGGAGCGCACTGCAACGCAAACCTAAGAGAAAGGGTCAGAAGAAGATACAGTCTGGGCTGGAGAGCGTACCTTTGCTTGCACTACATTCCAGACCTCTTCCTCGTGCTCCATAATTTCGCGATAATGCTGGGCCTTTAGGTCATCAAGTTCATCGACCTGTCGCTGTAGAACGGACAGTGCTTCTCGAAAGCTTTGGAGGTCTGGAAGACATCAACGGGGTTCTTGAGCTACAGAAGGAAACGAACTTCTCTGCTTCCTGTTCATGTTGGTCGTTTCTGTCTGGCGGATAATTTCACTCTTCTCGCGGAGTGCTTTCTCGTATGAAGTAGAGCGTTCCTGTGGAAAATTAATGAGATTCTCGGACGTCCGAACAAGACGGCGTACGTGTACTATTGTTTTGTAGGTGTCCAAGTGCTGACGCAAGGGTTTCTCAAAACTTTTGTCGAGTGATTCTGCCTAACGACAAGGTTGGAGGTGCTGACACAAGGCCGCAAAAAGCACGACGAACCAATACGTGCCAGTGGTTCCCAACGAGGTGATGTAGTCCTGACGCTGCTTGGAGCCGAGTCCCTGCTTCGTACGATGGGCCTTTCAAACTGTCACATATTCAGGATTGTCTCTCCTCTGACAATGGGTATGCCCAACGCACCCCGAGCATTTCTCCAAAGAATCCGCGAACGCTGCGGTGGCTTTGGACATGTGGAGTAATGCTGCGCGATAATTCGCACTGCAGCTCATGAGCTAAGAGCGGTGAATAAGAATACCGGCTGTATGGTGCGTAGTGAAGAAGCACTGCGCACATACCTCATCGTAAGACTGCAAGCTTAGTTTGAGGTTTGCACGAGTAATGATCTTGTCTGGGCCATTGACACCAAAGTCGATGGCCGAGGCGTGGGTCGTCTCTGAGAACGTGGGTGATGGTGGACCGGGCGAGGACGAACGCTTTGGGGACAGCGTGATACTGCGAAGCGAGTAATTTTTTCGCGGCATGACTGCGACGGTGAGGCAGACGTTTGTTGTGGCGGATAACTTCAAGGGCCGGCATGCTGCCAATCCCTTTTTGGCAGTGTCCAATATTCACGAATCTGTACATTTCATCATCTAGGTATCCTAAATGTACTCCTTCTCTAATGTAACTCGAACCAACTACCACAGACCCAAGCAGTAGCAGAGCTGTAAGGACACTGAGTACACGCGAGCCAGCCAAAGACCTCCGAGACGTACGCGCTCATGGCTTGCCCACACCCGACGAAATGTCTGTCATCTTGTCTGGCGCATCCCGAAGGAAGAACAGCTTCGCTCTCCGTTGTTTGGTGCCCCTGCGTTCACCCGCCTTCTGTCTGACCTGGATGTCCTTCAAATGTGGCGAGTTGACAAAGAATTGCATCTCGACGCCGGTCCGCTGGATGACGTTACGGAGAACAAACGATGTGTCCGGGCCTCGTCTCCTGACTGATATGAGCACTCCAGAGAAAACACCGGGAGCGTGTTCAGTCGTGACAGTGAGCACAGAGCCGGGAAGAAGTCGGTCAGGATGCCTCCGGGAGAACAAGGTTGCCAGCCATTCCCGTTTTTTGGCCTCTGGCAGACCTTGGCGGAGAAAAGTCATGAGACCTTTGCCTTTCCGGAGAGCATCATGTTGGCCCGGGGGAATTGGAAGCGGGGGAGGAAGAATGGCACTTTTAGAAAACGGATAGCTGGCAGACGCTGCACTGGAGGACAATAACCTTGCAAGAGGCCTGCATGCTCTCAGGGCCATGATGACGGTTGGGAACAAGTACCAAACTTGGATAGAACGAACGCTCGGTCCTTCTCAGACAGAAGTTGTCACATGCGTTCATTATGTACAGCTCTAAAATTCAAAGCAAGAGATACATAACAACAACAGTCTCAGACGTATGACGGTGCGGCCATTGAAAATGCACAGGAACACAGAGATGCAACAATAGCAGGGCGAAACGTGGCACGTCGCCTCGTTGCCGGTTTTTGAATTAGTACCCACGTCCCCGTCCTCTGAAATCGTCCGGGTAAGAGTAATTCGCATGACAGTTGGCAACGGCTCACCTCCCGCGAGTACGATAGGGGCTGTATCCGTAGCTGCCACCCCGATATCCACCTCGGTACCCCCCCCTGTATCCACCCCGACCTCGGCCACGATTGAAGCCAGGAACATTAGTACGTTTGGCCGTTACCTGTCCATGTTTGTTGCATGTTTTCCATATTCCAAATAATAAGTGACACTTACTTTTATTAGTCGCCCGCGGAACAACGAATTGTCCATTGCCAAAGCAGCATCTATGAAGTCCGACTCGGCGAATTCAACATAAGCAAATCTAAAGCAGGGGTTGTTTGCCAAATGGCCATGAATCCTAAAAAAGAGGTCACACACCCTTTGGGGTGACCCGTGAATTTGTCGCAGAGGATAGTCACTCGATTGATAGTTCCGCAAGCCTGGAAATGCCCCTGAATCTCTTCTGGGGTTGCGCCGTAATCAACCTGGTGACGGCCATTTGAATGACGGAGGAAGTGAAAAACGAGACCAGATGACCAAACCCACGTTTCCAACAAAAACACTTCGACCGTCCGCAACGGCTCTTTCTTCTTCAGTTTCCATTGGAACACCCTGATTTGTTGTAGCACCGCCAGCGGCACTCTGCGACTCTGCTGCAGCTTGCAGTTCACGCAACTTTTTCGCCTCCCTTTCCATCTCCTCTACACGTTGCTTCATCAGTTGAATTTCCTGTCAAAGTATTGAGAACGCTCGGAATACAACGAAGGAAACTGGGATACCTTTGACTCCTCTTCCTCCCCATCGTCGATAGCAGGATCGGTGTCCCCGTTCAGCGCTGGTCGTGTCATGTCGGTGTCCGCCATTACAAGTATCCCACCTGCGAAGCGGCAAGTCAAAGTTTGCCTGGTTTCAGACCGCGCCACAGCGCTGACAAACAATGATACACAACTTGGTCCAATTGGTGACCGTGTCTTGCAATATCGCCAAATCCACCAGTCGATAAGGAAGAATCCGCCATATGGGGGATACCTCCCGCGGCCTGCAGACAACCAGGGTCAAAACCGTGTACCGCGTGACCATCGAGGTCAATTTCAATACGTGAACGGGCATCATTATAGTTACGGTACCGATGGTGATGGATCAGAAGGTTGCCATTGTTGGCTCGATTGCAGGGCCCTGGACCCGCCATCCTGGGCAACAAAGACCTCGTGCATGGCCTTCGCTTCCGAGCTTCGAGAGTGGAACATGAACCAATTGCTTACTTCAATCATGTAAGCTTTATCTCGTACAATCTTGTACCTCTCAGTGATAGTCATTAAAGCGTGTGATTGTCGCCGAGCGCCCCGTTAGCAGATCAGTATCCAGTCTCATGGGTCTCGACGGGTGCCGTTGCGTGCCCAGTGAACCTCACATGCCCTGATTTCGTTCCAGTTTCGAGGTCACGGACAACGTGTGTTTCGTGTGCAATGCACCCACACGCGTGGCAGAGCCAACAGCGTGCTATGGGGTATTATTACACACAAGACAGCTTTGGATATCGTACCGTAACCAGGACACATGAGGAAATAACCATCACGAGGAAGATAGCAAATTAAGGTTTTTGACTAAAAGTAGCGACTCCATGCTTCTAGATTTGATAGGTTTGTGATAGAAACAAGGGATCAATAAGATCTGGGCTTGTATACACAGTTTCGGAATTATTCTCACTTTTTGTCAAAGCAGCGCAGTATAGGAGCTAGCCTACATTTCGTCGAAAGTGTAGACCGAAGAATAGCAGACTAGGAGCATGTGCGCGGACGTTCAGACACACTGCCGCACGCATTGCATTCGCCGCTCTGTTCTAATGTCAATGGTGGTATCTGAAGTAAAAACCTCCCAGTGGACCTGAACCGTTCTATTCGACGAATTAATAGTACATTACAGGGGAGGCTCAATCTTGCAAAACCTCGTACAATTTTGCTAAAGTAGGTGTCGGCTCTTCACCAGAAACGAGGCATCCCAGGGTCGACGGGTGCAAAGGTTGGTATCATGTGGTCGTGGGGACCTGTCTTAATGAATACCATCCATAGGATAGATGGCAACGGGGATTCCCATTAGCAGCGTGGAGATTTGTGTGATATACACTTAGCGGAGGGCGTAGAGAAGTGTCAAGAGAGAATGGATGCACTCCCAATTGTGCAGAGAACCTTCGTCATCCTGATGCTTCGCACGCAAACCTATTCTTGGCGTCGTACAAATTCCGAGGCTATTGGTCAAGACTGACTCAGTCCCCTGATTTCGAGGGTCGACGGCCACGGATTACTTGATGTAAGTCCAAGGGTCTCGAACGAAGCGTCAGTGAATTAGTTCACGTCCTTAGCACTCGAACTCAACAGTTAGGTCACCAAATGGAAGACCCTGGCGATCAGGTGTCGTTAGCGTGATAGAACTTGATGTTTTTCCCAGTGGCACTTGGGAATTTGACCATTTTGGATCCAAGAGATGATGGTGAACAGGCATAGAATTTTTCCCATTTTCGCCAGCGTAACCTCGACTTCCATTGTTCCACACGTGGTGCGGATCAGCTGATGCCCAAATACTGCGCCAGAATTGAACATGTCGTGTCAAAAAGGATTATTTGTTTCCGGGGTGGAATGTTTTCCGGTCCTGATATGAAAAAAATGTTTCCATGGAACCAATGTTACCGCATGACTTGCTCCAGCACTATAACAAAAAACAGATTTGAACAGCGCAGTTGTTCCTTAATAATGGGGAGCTGAAGTAAGTTATGTGACCACAATCGGGGTATTATGTTGCTGGCATTCCGTCGCGGAAGAACATACGAGGCGCAGCGGCTACCTGAACAGGAATGGCTGACGTGTTCCCTTGCACCGCCGCCCAGTCGAGGTGATGAGGCTTGGCACCCCAAGAGCAAGAGGAAAGTGAGGCCATTAGTCAAACGGGCGATGCCTCTTCTCGCTTGGAGGGCTGGCGAGATGGGGGGTAGGCATTCAGTTCGTGGCTATGATGCCGCATATCGGGGACTGTTCAACGGATTCGGGTGAAAGGGTCGTCCGGAAGACACTACGGTGGGGTGCCAATTAGCGGTCACAGGAATGGCTTTCATTTCCGAAGACTCGATGTTATAAAAAGACAGGGTCAAAGAGACATCGGACTGTGTGTGTGCCTCACATACCTTCTCCACTCGCCTTACTGTGCAATGGATAGGACAGCAACAGAGCACCCGGTAAGCCGGCGATGTGGACTGGTACGCTGCACGAGGAGGACTGACCGGGATGGCTGTGCAGCTGATGGAATGGATTAGTCATTCGTGGCCCCTCAATCGGACCGACCCGACAGTCCGACGATATCCTCCCCAGCGTCATTATTCACAGGGCCCACTTCAGAGTCCCCAGCGCACCTTTTACTCACAAGACTTTTGTTCCATGACACACCAGTCAAAGAAGAAACGCACAGAAGACGACTCTCTCCCCACCGACGTCGGTGCCAAACCAGTCCAGCTCCAGCGCAGGAGAGTCTGGCGAGCATGCGAAAGCTGTAGGTTCGTGCCACATCCTCTCACTTTGAGCCACCAACACGTTTCCTGACCCCATCGCTGACAGGCGCAAGAAAATCAAGTGCGATGGCTGCGAACCAACCTGTGCCCAGTGTCAATCGTCCGGATCCCAGTGCACCTGGCTCCAGACAAAAGATCGGGCCGCCTTGAGCAGGCAGTAGGTCTATCTCACCTCGTGCTCGCGCGGCAGTCTCACATTTCCTCAGCTATGTCCAGGAACTCGAAGCACGTCTACTCCACATGGAATCCCTCTTTTCTCAAATAACTCCCGTCCTTGAGCAGCTCGGGCCATCCTTGGGTGTTCCATCCACAGCCTGCTCCTCCTCTGCATCTGGAGATGCAGGGGAAGGCAGTCTACCTCCGGCATCGGCAGTTCTCCAGGCCATCTCGTCGAAGGCCGCCGCGGATACCCGCTCAGAGGACAGTTCTTCTCCCGAGTCCTCTTCCGTCAAGATGGAAGACGATGTCTCCGAATCGTTTGGTCAGCTCGCCTTGGACGATCACGGCCATCTTCGCTGGATAGGTGGTTCCTCCACGATGTCATTGATCCAATCTTTCCGTGCCCTGACCACCAATCCCCTCCATCGTGTCTCCCCCATGGAGGAGGACCCACGGGCACCAGGACCTAGTGCGAATAAATTGTATTTCCCAGCATCAGTCTTCTTCGGGAAGATACGGGCCCTTCCCCGTGCCGACGAAGTCGAGTATCCAGATGAGGACTTGTGTGACAAGTTGGTAAGCACATGAGGCATCGTTTGGACCGACCACTACTAATTGTGATCATACGTCAGATCGATGCGTATTTTGAACGCCTCCATTTCTTGATGCCCTTGCTTGACAAGCCCTCGTTTATGGTCAGATACAAACGCCTCATGGGAAGGAGAAACGACGCAACATTTACCCAAGCCGAGGCCCCATTCATGTCCATCGTCTTTGCTATTTTCTCTTGCACCGCTAGACTGGTTGATGACCCACGCTTAACAAGCGATCGCCTAGACGATGGTGGGATGGGCATGGTCTTTTACGAGAGGTAAGCTTGCATAGGCAATGGTCACTTACGTGTCATCACTGATGATGCCCTCTTCTTCAGAGCCTTGATTCTGCACTACATCAGCCACGCGTCGATTCAAGTGTTCCACGTCCAAAGTTTAATTATCTTGTCCTCTTTCTTGTGTTCCATCAACTGCCTACCCCAAGCCTGGCTCCTTGTGGGCCAAGCGGTACGCAGTGCACAAGACTTAGGATTGCATGTAAGCATCAGTCATTAAACTCGCGGATATCACTGATGGAATTACAGCGTTCACCGCGCCGATTATCCATTTCCTCTATCGAGAAAGAGACTCGGCGGAAAATCTGGTGGAGCGTGTACTGTTTAGATCGCATGCTGGCACTTGCACTTGGTCGCCCGCTTGGTGTAGAGGATTCCGATTGTGACGTTGAGCTTCCAGTGGACGCCGACGATGAATCGCTACCCGAATACTTCACTGGCGTCCAATTCTCCCAAAAGCCTCCGTCCCTCATGTCGGGCACCATTGCCTTAGTGACCCTGTATCAGATCGCTGGCCGGGTCCTACGGCAAGTGTACGCCATCGACAGCTGTAAAGAAACACTCGAACTCGAGAAGAGGGTGGACTTACAGCGCTCTGTTGAGACCCTTGACTTGGAACTCACTAGGTGGTTCGAGGAGCTTCCCCCCTTTTTCAGGAATCCGAGCGCCAGCGATAAGCATATGTCTATGACCGTTGTCTTGTGCAGCCACTACTATTCAGTGCGCACTACCCTTCATCGCAATTTCCTACCGGTCAAGCGCGACCAATCAATCGTACCTAATTCAACAGCAAGGGCAGTCTCATCTGCCCGCTCATGCATCCGCCTTGCACCTTCTATCAATAATGCGGTGCCAACCTCGCATCATCTAGCTTTTTTCATCCAGCATCTCTTCAGTTCCGCTGTCGTAATCCTTCTGTATGCCATGCATTCCGCGGATACGAAGACTGCAGCTACCGCAATGGATGAAGCCAAAAGTTGTCTCCCAATCATAGAGTCGTGGGAAGGCTACTGGCCAGGTGCTCGTAAATGCAAAGAACTGCTTGCCGAGTTGACGAGCACCGCGGATGAGGCTATCAAGAGAACCAACAACGATGCTTCTGGAATTCCTATGGCCCAAAGCATCTCGCCGGCAGCACTGGAATCTAGGCGATCTCTTATTTCGGGGCAGGTGCCGACCATGAACCGTCCCTTGAAGATGAAACCGAGGAGAATCAGCCGCTCACGCGATCCAAATTCCACGCGTCGCCCCCCTGTCGCGTCACCATACCGTGTAGACTGTAAGGAGGATATACGTTTGGTAACGATAGTTACTGACCCACCGTGGATTGTAGCACAACGCAATCGGTCGACGTCTCGCAAGAGGGGGCATGACGAGAGTGAAGGTATTGGACCTTCAAACTTATCTGCCTATTCTGGGGTTTTTTCCAGCCCACAGTCGGTGGGTGGGAAATCTAGCCCCCACAGCTCTCCGGCGTCTGTTAATTTACCCTCGCCGTCCATGTCCTCCATGGAAACAACTCAGCAGCAGGAGGGAAGTCCCCAGCTTATGGGTGCATCTCCATACAATTATACAGGCGCACCTCTCTCGCCCCTCCATGTCTCTTCACCTCGCGACTACGGGATGCACCATAGCCCTCTCGCACCTTCCGGTAGTCATCAATGGGATGGTGGCCCAGGGGACCATCGCACTGTCGACGTGTATGCTCCCGGTTCCCAAGCCAACTCGCTGCCATTCGCCACATATGAGCATTCGTCATCCACCATCGATCCAGCTTGGTATAGCGCCTCCTCGGATGTTGGGTATACCCATCTTTCAACCACACCGCCAACCTCTTCATTCCCTGGCCCAGGACTGCCGTTTGTGGGGCTTGATTACATTCGAAATTACAATTCGAACGGATACCCGACAAGTGATCAAGATTCCCTCTGGCAGACATTCGATGCTGGCGCGTTTGGAATTGACCCCGAACTTCCGTTTAACTTTGGAGAATCTCCCTCAGACGTTCGCGAAGGGCGGCAATCTCCACCGCAATCCCACCAGTGAGAACCTTCGGCACCGAGGCTCGTGCGCTCGCTCGCTGTCGCATATTTCCAAACCCCGTATGCATTCCTTTTCTAGGCTTTTTTTTTTTTTTGGTTCCTCATGCACTCGTGACCATTGTATCCATATCCATCGCTGACGACCATTCTGACCCAGATACTGTACGCTAGGCAGCATACCTAACACACTTAATTTTGGCACTGATCCTTGTTGTGTCATGCGATGCTTCCTTGTTTCTTCCCTTCGAAATCACATTGACACTGTAGTTCAAGTCTGGTGGCTAGTTATACTCCTCGCGGATCGAATTACAGCGGTTTTCAAATGTCCGGGGATAGCCAACCAAACAGACATTCATCGAACACAGAATCAGTTTCACACAGTTGATCAATCTGTCTTGCACGATCTGAAGGCTTGCATTCCTGTTATCATGAGAATTACTCCGTCAAAGACACCTGTTTACTTTGCGTCAAGAAAACAAAGCTCTCAACCAGTATCAGTAATTTGGCAATGTCTCTAATCCCATGTGCATTCCAACCTTCGTTCTTGTGCATAAAGAGCATAGGTGCAAAAACTGTAGTTTGAATCGCTGAGCTGGGGTCAAACGAGACTCAGTTCCTTTTTCATGTTGTCGTCGGTAACTGTCAGTAACCGGACCGTGAGAGCCTTGGGCTTGTCGGGATGCAGCGGCTCGCATCTTCCCTTCAACCGTTTCAAGTCGGTCTCGCTGCAGGAGACTAGGCTGGATCGGCTGGAAAGTCACTAACCCATTCGATATATTTTACCAGATCCTTATTCTGAACGCCATGGTCAACCACCCGGTAGTCGAACTCACATCTGAAGCGTCTTGGAACATCGTATGTGTCATGCCCGTATGTACTCAGCATCAAACTAACGGTTTAAAGATCGAAGACAAATTCACACCGTATGGGAAGGAGATCCTAGCTAAACTTGTTTCATTTCTCCAGGTATACGTATTGGATAACTCGTGTGTCAGTGATTCTCTAATACGCCAGGTAGGATGAGGTTTACCCTTCCGCCAAGCTCTACCATGCACAGATACCGAAAGACCCGGTAAAACGGTGGAAGACTGTTGTGCCGATCGTGGAGGAATTGAAGGTGAAAGCGCGCAAGCTCGGACTTTGGAATCTTTTCCTCAGCAAAGTCCATTATCCTAAACATGGCGTCC
>JBBPRR010001021.1:0-13784 GCA_038093115.1 Hortiboletus flavorubellus | reverse complement strand
AGAAGCGTTTGATTACGCTTCTATTCCATTCCTTGATACATGTGTTTCACTTGTGTTACGCTTCTCTTCCATTCTGCCACACTGCGTGTTGGCCTCATGCGTTTCACTTCCGTTTCACCCTATGCCCTTTCCCCTTTTGTTCCCGGATCGTTAGATACAGTCACAACATGTACATACCTCTAGTAGGTACTTAAGGCTCGATGCCAGCGCCAGAGAACTCTAGTCTAGTTCTCTTGGTGTTTTCCCCTAAAGCACTATAAGAAGGACTCTTATTGGCCTGACAAGCCTCTTCTCACTTCGCTCTAAGTCTACGGCTATCTTTTGGCAACCTAAGGGAGCTACGCTCTAGGGTTGTTTCAGCTATATTGAATCAACTTTTCATTTTTGCAAAATCTACTTGTTCAACCCTGAGCAACATCACCTCCTGTGCCTTGCATATATTGCCAATCAATCTTACTATCACTGACTTCATGAGCACTGTCACCTGGATTTTCCATATTGAGACCACCACTGCCATTTGGGAATTTGATCCAACATTGCCTGAAAATCAAATTCAAGGCAACTGCCTTGACATTATTGCTACCATTTGAACTCTCATTATTAAGGTTTATGTGTCTGGACAGTGCATGGCATATTTCAAGTGCCTTCAATGCAAGTGTGGGATTGATATTCCTCTCAAGATCCCTCTTCACAGATACATGCATGTGGGCACAGTGAATGGAATGCTTGCTTGTTTTTACACTTTGCAAACAGTATGTAATTTTTACATCAATATACTTACATTCCAAATAGCCTATCAACCTGTTCATAAAGTCTGCCAATGAACTATTTTGACCAATGACCTCACTCAGACATTCAGGTCGACCCATCAAGCATATCTCTTGGATGACATTCATCCTCAAGGAACATATGTTTTCATCTAACAATCCCCTGGCACTTTGGTGTGCAATTCTGGCATTTGAAGAACTTCTTACCACATGGAAGGAGAGGCTTGCCCTCAAGAAATATGCATTGTATTGCATTACATTGGAACGTGAAATCAACAAGTTAAAGGAATACTACCACAAGTTTAATGAAAAGAATGTGTATATTTTTACCCTTGGTATGTAGTTTGATCTTATACTACAATATACTAACTACCAACCTACAGTTTTACACCCGTACTACAAGTTGACATACATTAAGATGGTCTGGGGTGGTGTCTGCTATTGCGATCTTGAGTCAGATTACAATCATCACCATCATCAACTCATTCAAAGGTCTACTATGCAAGTAAATAGTGGTGGGTGAAAGAAAGAGTTGCACTGGTACCTGAATGACATACCAAGTGATATTACAAAGGATACTGACATTATTGGATGGTAGGTGGTTTGTCAAATTCACAAATTTTTCTTTCTCTGTTTGCTCACAATGCTTTAGATACATTTCAATTAATATTCAATACTTGTATATATTGCCAAAGATATTTGTGCAATCCCAACAATGTCTATTCCCTGTGAGTGGTTGTTTTCAGCAGGTGTTAAGGTTGCAACTGACCACCAATCATGCCTTGGAGCAAAGAAGTTTGAGCAGCTTCAAGTTCTGAAGTATGCATGGTGAACTAAGGTTGTCAATTCAGTAAAACTCAACTCATTTACTTGTAAGGCAATAGACATAGATGAGTTTCAATCCCTCTTGTCTCAAAATGAAGAGCATACAGTTTGGGACAGAGTTGATGAGGTTGTGGAGGTGTAGTTCATTTATTGTGAGTTTATTTTGTTTGTATATCTTGTAGATCTATTGTCATCCAATTTGATACTAAAAGACTGGTTGCAACCAGTTCCAAACTAGTTATGTATGTACTAGCCAGAACTGGCAACCAGCAATTGCATGAGTTATGAGGAGCAGCAATGGGCAACCATGGTCCAGTCCTAAATAATTGGGGTCCAGTCCAGTTTCCAGTTCTTTGAAATGGTTCTAGACCAGACTTTAAGACACTAGATCCAAGCTCAAATCAGACATCATCTCCACTTGCTTTGGTATAAATGTTTAGCCCATGTGCTAGTGTATGGAAGGGATCATACTACCACTGGTGCCACAGATAGCACCATACATGTACTGCTCTGCAGGAAGGCTAGGATCAAGACTTACTTGGTGACGGTTAGCAAGTCATTCTTATATACATATTTGTTGTTCCCAATTTCAAAGTGGTTGCATATCCTATATGTGTAAATCATAATATGCTGGTGTGAATTGGCTTTTGAATAAAGAAGTTTGATGCACTCCAAGCAAAAGTGAAGCAAGGCCTGAAGTTTGGATGTAGGAATTACATGAATGTCAATACAATCAGACAAATCAATTAGTGCAAATGTCTTGTCAGTTGTCTTATCTGCAGACCTGAGTTGGACAAACAGACCATATTAACTAATGTCTGCATCTAAAATGACAGCAGTAGATGCATGTGAACATGAACAGAAATTCAAAGGTTGGTCATATACATCCCTCCCACTTGAACTAACTAAACTTAATAGCTGCATCTGGCTATGCAGACATTAGAAAGATCATGTACTCAGACACTACAGATGCTTCAACAAACATACCACCATACCTTATATTTGAGACCATATTCAACCAGCTTCTATTCTGCACAGATAAACCTAAGATAGTGGCGAATGGACAGGATCGGACTCTTGCCTATGTGGTATCTGTATCAGGTAAGCAGTAAAAGTTAACAAAGGGTACAAGGATCACAGACAATCCACGAAGCTAATCTTGGGAACTGGGCTGCTTTGAGCAATACAACTTATAGTCCTTCCCTTGCTAGCACAGATGTAGTATTGCTTCCTGCCAGGCCATTGCCAATAACAAGTACCTGTGTATGCTTTGGGGTAATAGTGTAAACCATAATGCAAAGGCTAATACAACTCCTTACAGTTGGAATTATGAACTCCATATGAATCCCAATCACTATTAGTGAATATGGACTTGGCAAAACAAAAGAATGTACAGTAATATCCAAAAATATCAAATGGACATCTAGATAGTCTGTTTGATTGAAATCTGGCACAGAGTTAGTGAGACCAGAGATACCCAGTGTCTGGTTATAGTCTGGTTCAAGCATGCTCATGTCAAAAATTCTCATTGATCTAGCTATTTTGCTGTTTCCACAGTGGGTGGGGGTCTAGTAATGATCATTTGTGCCAGTGCTTGCTAGGCCTCACTAGACCTGGTATAGATGCATCACTCCTACCAGGTCTGGTTCAGAAGGCAGTCAAGTCTTACTATGCTCTGCTAGATTTAAAATAGCCTTGCAAGCCCTAGCTAGCTCTGCCAAAACCGTCAGATTCTTCTGAGGACATACTAGAGTTGGGCACTTTTGCTGATACTATTGATTTTTCTCTAGAGCATTGCACAGTAGTTGCAACAGGTGATAGTCCAACACACTTACCATGAAATTGCAATGCCTTCTGGGTTATACGATACCTTCCAGATCATATGATACTATGGTTATTGGAGGAGGTAAGTGGAGTTATTCAAGTTCCACAATGTGACTTGACCCTTGTAGGTCCTAGTGGATATGTTGTGGCCATCAAGGCCACACAATTGGAGTTAAAGTTATGAGTTGTCTGTGTTGCTTGCATGCGCTTACCCCCAAATCCAAACTACTTGCATCAAGAAGCAGGGTTTGCTGAGTGGAATATGTTTGAATGTCAGATGCATACCCTCAAAAGCTATGCTACATAACTTACACCTATACTATCAGATGAAGCATGACCTTTAGAAGTGTGGCATTGATGGTATGTCATATTCATTGTCAATGATATGAACCATCCTCAAATGAATATAGTTTCTGGTATATCACTGAACTTACCACAGATGTTGAAGGTGAAACAACAGTTGGTTGTTGGACTTACGAAGGGAATTGAGACACTGTTCAAGCAGAACAAGGTAAATTACATCAAAAATGCTGCATTTTTTGCTTGCCCAATACAAGTCACCATCCAACTTCTCAAGGGTGGTGAGATGGAAATCAAGGCAAAGAACTTCATTATAGCTACTGATTCAAAGGTTACACCATTCTCAGGAGGGGGAATTCACATAGACAAAAAGCAGATGATTTTATTGACAGGTGTACTGGAGCTCCAAGAGGTACTGAACAAAATGGTTGTCATTGGTGGTGGTATTATTAGTTTGGAGATGGGCAGTGTTTGAAGTCAAGTTGGAGCTGAGGTCATTGTTGTTGAGTTCCTTGATGGCATGGATGGTGCTGGTATTGATGAGGAAGTTGTATAAGTGTACTATGTATATATTCTGTGGTCAATATTACTCTAATGTTTCCTTACAGGAAACAGTTTCAGAAGATCTTGTTGAAGCAAAGTGTCAAGTTCAAATTGAACACAAAGATCTTGTCTAATGACAAGGTTGACAGAAAAGTCCTTGTCAAGATGCAGCCTGCCAAGGGTGACAAGGAAGAAACTGTGAGTCCAGCACCAGTATCTCTGTATTCAAATAGTAACTTTATTTATCTTAGCTTGAAGCTGATGTTGTTTTGGTTGTGGTTGGTTATCATCCATATATGAATGGCCTTAACCTTGAAGCTATCTGTGTCAAGAAAGACAACAAAGGTTGCATTGTTATCAATGATCAATTCAATACCTCAGTCAAAAACATCAAGTGGATTGGTGATGTAACTTTTGGACTCATGCTTGTGCACAAGACTGAGGAAGAAGGGATCGCTGCTATTGAATACCTCAAGTCTGAACATGGCCATGTCAACTACAAAGGTGTAGGAGCTGGAGACTCTCTATCTCTGTATATAGAGTTTTTCCCCTATTTCAGTGTTCTCTAGATTGTCCAATGTATTCAGCAACATCCCCATCCTATCCTGTGTCCATCTGAGTGGACCTGGCCTTCATAAGTATGTTCCCACTTTACTTTTCATTGTTCTCAATTACATATCTGTCCCTATCTATGCATGGCCAATTGATGCCTAATATGATGTAGCTAGTTCTATTTGTTTGCATATGTTATTCTTACTTCATCCTATTTCTCTATTTGTACATCTGATTATTACCAGTCTCACTTCTGTCCAGATTATTCTAGATCATTTTGACTTTGTTCCATTGAAGGGTTGCCATATGTGACTACAGAGTGACTTGTACCTTTGTGCATGGTTTCTTGTTCTTTTCTATGTGACATTATTATTTATGATAGTGAAGATTATTTTCTTCACAGCCTTTGGTTATATCCTTTGTAGTTACCTTATATGTACTAAGTCTTGGATATTGCCTGGATGTCATATCTCGTATTTCATTCAAGTTCAACTCTGGCCCTCTGGCCCAATCATCAAGAACTCCATTGTGTTCTCATGCAGGACTTGTTACTGGATCTTTGGACTTATATGTACTTAGTATCTCCTTTTCATCTCTGTTTTTTGTTCTCTCTCATTTAATACTAGCCCCAATTATTATTTACCTCCATACCTGTGTCTCGCCTAGAGCACAGCTCTGAGTTCCTCCTACTCAAAGTGCAACTCCAGGATACTTACTGACTCTCATTCTCTTATCAATCACTTATGACTCCATTGCTAATCATTCTTGAACTCCATATATAAACCTCCAGTTTCACTCATGTACTCCTTAGTTCAAATATTAACTAGAATAACTCTCTTGACCCCCACTTGAGTCTCAACAACTCTCCTCTGACACCTTCACTCAACTCGATGTCTCTACAGCTAAGTCTTACCTCCTATTTCTGTAAGATCAGGACCAAACTCTTGTAAGGGCACACCACATACAGTGAAGCCAAGTCCCATTTCCTAATCATCTCTGGTGTTCTGAAGTTGATACCGGAGTTCTGGTTCTAACAGTTTATTGGAACTCACACTTGCAAAGAGTTTCCCATCATGACCACACGTACTACTCACTCATGTACTCATGCCCTCATTGGCACCAACAGTTCCCCCAGATTCAATCCCCTCAGCACTTTCGGAAACAGTCATTAAGGTCTAGAACTTATTGATCAATTCTGAAGCTTCTCTACTTGTCACACTCCCACCTCCACCTCAGCATTGTGCCCTCTCCCCCAACCCCCAACTCTAGATGCACATATTGAAGTCCTAGAGGACAACAACGAGCAATCACTCCATACTCCTTCCAATAACCTAGTTTTTCTGGAAGGCCCCAGAGATGGTCCAGATGGCAATAACCTAAATGATTCAGATGATCCTGATGAGAATTATTTCCCCAACTCCTATGATCCATATGACCCAGAACCTGACAACTATGAACTCATTCCACGAGACACCCTTGCCTAGTTAGCAAACACCATTCAAGGCCTCACTCACTTCACTCTTCATCCTGCCTCTGACTCTACCACCCGCACCAAAGTCCAAGAGCCTGACCAGTTTAATAGGACAGAACTCCACAAACTCTGGGTTTTTATAGTGTAATGTGAATTGAACTTCCAAGATCACTGTTACAATCGGTATATTCCTGTACCCCTATGTTCGTTGGATTTAACGTTTTCTACACTAACAACAGACAATCTTATCTTGATCTTACTCACCCTAATCTCGTGTGTCATAGTCGTCTCACTCCCTTCACTCCATTTCACGCAGGAGACTTCTCATCTTTCCCGTTTCACATTATGTTTCATCTCCGTCTTCTTCTATGTTTCACCTTTTCACAGAAGTGTTTGATCACGCTTCTATTCCATTCCTTGATACACGTGTTTCACTTGTGTTACGCTTCTCTTCCATTCCACCACACTGCATGTTGGCCTCATGTGTTTCACTTCTGTTTCACCCTATGCCCTTTTCCTCTTTCATTCCCGGATCGTTAGATACGGTCACAACATGTACATACCTCTAGTAGGTACTTAAGGCTCGATGCCAGCACCAGAGAACTCCAGTCTAGTTCTCTTGGTGTTTTCCCCTAAGCACTATAAGAAGGACTCTCATTGGCCTGACAAGCCTCTTCTCTCTCCACTGTAAAACACTAGTCCCGTCTGTGCTGCAATAGCAAGAGGGATACTAGAAAAATAAGAAAGAAGGGTACAAATAGGTTTGTCCCAGGGACCCTAAAGAGGTTGGTGGGGGCGAAGGACCTGACTACACTATCCGGAAAGGAATCCGGAAAGATAGGGGCTAAACCCGGACGAATTCGATCTGGAAAAACGATAAGAAAATGATTCGGAAAGTGAAGTAGAGATAGAAGGAAGTAGGAATATACGTTCAATGATAGGATCCAAAAACCCGGAGCAGATTTGATGAGATGGTGATGAGATAAGAGAGATCCGGTCAAGGACGAGGACCGGATATGAGCAGAAAAGTGACGAGGTTTGCAAAGACACGGCTTCGCAGCAAGAAAATGGGTGATCAGTGCACACGGGCGAAAGATATATTATCCATCGCACTATAGGGGTTTTATAGTCAAGGGGACACCCAAGACTCTTCCTAATAAGGGAAATATCAATTGGTAACCAAGTACGAAGAAAAAGAAAAAAAACATTGTTCCTTTACAGGTAAACAGAAATCATGCGGAACACTACAAAGGGGTCTAGGCCTATGTCGAAGTGATATGACAGCTCAATGAAACCAAATGAAAACAATCCAAATGAAAAACAAAGATCCGGATAGATCTTGCACATGCGGAGATCCGGAAATGGACAGATAATGTCGGGTTGCATCGGATTGGATCGGGTTGGGCTAGGATTGGATCGGGTTGGACTAGGATTGGATCGGGTTGGACTAGGATTCGTCGGAATATGATTAGGGGCGATGTGGAATGATAGGATACGACCACAAGGAACTTCAGTTCCTTACACCGCCTAAGTCTACGGGTATCTTTTGGCAATCTAAAGGAGCTACGCTCTAGGGTTGTTTCAATCACCTTAAGACCTTTAGCATAAACCACACTAAAGTAACATTTGTACAGTCCTACCTGAAAGACATGGCACTAGAGTGGTTCAAACTGGACCTTCTCCAAATAAAAGATCCTGACCAATGTCCCCTTTGGATGGACAGTTACAAGGAGTTTATTTTCAAATTCTAGGCTAATTTTGGTTCACACAACCACATCAGAGGTGCAGAGCACCAACTCAACCACCTGTCCATGAAAGATGATCAACATATTAACAAGTATGTGGTCAAGTTTAATTGGATAGCTTCGCAAGTCTGGAGTTACGGAGAAGGTACTCTCTGGCACCACTTCTACAACAGTCTGCTGGACCATATCAAAGATGAAATCTCTCATGTTGGGAAACCCCCAATGCTCTCTGAACTCTGCCATCTCACTCAGGCAATTAATGCTACTGGAAGCACAAGTCTGAACTCAATTGCCAAGTGAAGATGTCCAATCAGCCTTTTGACAAATCATCCACTTTTGCCTCTTCCTCTGTACACTCCTCCAGTAATGCCAAAGACACAAAGGAGTCCAAAGGCAAAGGGGCTTCCACATCTGCTGCTTCAAAGCCAGACTTGTTGTTAAAATTGGGAAAAGACAGCAAGCTCACTGCCAAAGAATGTAAGGGGTGCTTTGACCTCAAGTTGTGTATGTTCTGCAGTTCCACAGGGCATATGGCCAAGGAATACCCCAAGTCTACTTCTAAGGCATCAAAGGCCCATGCAGCAACAACAACTCTGGAAACCAAACTGGAGATCTCCACCTTGGAGACAAAAAAATAGAGTGTGATCTCCATGACTCCACATGGTCTGAAGGTTACACTGAACCCACCCATGCATTCAAGGAGATCTGTCTCTGTCTTTTTTCCAGATAAGATCAGTAGAAATGCTAAAAAAACGCTTACCAGACAATCAATCTTATCTTCACAAATAGTAAACTTGAAGCGAGGTAAAGAGAGTACTCTTCCCTGATCAAGTTAGTACTAGAAACAAGTATTAATCTTGTAGAAAGGGGCTGACTATTAGGCATATGGTTTGTTCATCAATCTTTAATGAGATTGAGGGGATTGGGATTCAGCAATACCTTGAGGGTCTGGATTTCTATTGGGGTGGTGTACGAAATGTACAAGTGGGTGGTTGGGAAATGATCTAGACAACTTTCAGGTTGCTAGAAGAGTATTTCGTAGCAACTAGAGTTACTTCCCTAAAATGCGCTCTCAATGACTTCCAATTAGCTCCAGTCAATTAGGAATGCTGAATTGGGTAGGTAGTGTTAATATGCTTCACTCTCACCACTGATTCTCACATATTGCTTAGACATACAGAATAGCTCTTTCTAAACTGATTCTATTATACACTAAGGAGTTGGCAATCAGCTTAAATGCTCAACTTGATCCTATTCCCAAGGTACTAATAAACTATTAGGTCTTCCTACTAGCTGTGAATCTATTCCCTTTAGTTGTCTGCTCTGGGGTTTTCTCCCTAAAGGTGTTCTAACTGTCCCTATCCTAAGGGATGCAGTATACTCCTAACTATGGGTCTAAGTAGCTCTATTTATAGCATGGGAACTTCTCTACACAGCCTCACTATCTGTTTGTAGAGGAGTGCACTTGTGAGCACTCGTTAGTTGAGTTCAATCAAATAGAAATCTTTGTTTTAAAAGAGGGTAATGTACAAATGGAGCTGAATCACACTACTTATATAGTAATTTATATGTGGCTGTGCTACCTTTGGTTCTGAGGTCACTGTACCAAGATATGAGTCATACTGACTCATATTAACTTACTTTGATTCATCCTGTCAGAAAATGACTTGCAATGAGCTAAAAATAGCCTTTGGCCTGGCAATGACTCATGCTGTGCAGGTTACATCATTTTGCTAGTCTAGGAGTAGACTCATCATGACTTATTGTAACTCATTATGACTCATGCTGTGCAGATCACATGATCATTTTGCTAGTGTATGGGCAGTGCTTTGGTTAGTCCTCATGTGATTTGCAACTGAGATCACATGCTCCATTTACTTCTTTGACACTTGGCTAAGTACTTAAGGGTAAAAGAGATATTAAGAAAATAGGTAGCTATATACTTGTAGGTACAGTAGTAATAAAAATATGTTGGGAGAAATCATGTTATTTCTCCACAACCTGTGAATAAACAAATAAGAAAAAATAGAGGTATATACTAGACACTATGGTCTATATGTTCCTCAATTAGCTAAGCATTTGGACTGTAGGAATAAGGTGAAAACTCAAATCCTGAGTCAAATGTCTAGCATCACATATACATACAATAACTAAGTATCCACATTCAAACATTTTGATGCAGGTCACTGTGTAATACAAGTTCATTCAACACAGAGTATGTACTTGACAACAAAAAATTGAACATGCTTGAGCTGAAGCCCAGTTTGAGGATAACCTTATTATTTACTTTCTTCAAAACAACTGAGTCTGTCCCCTTACATTTCAACTTGCTGTAGAGACTGGTGTGTCTCTACAGTTGTATTCTCCTTCCTAGACACATTTTATTGTCTTCTCCTTGCTTTGATAACACACTCTGGACCTTCCTCACATAGATTGAATGCTTCCACCAAAGACCAGTGCATGAACTATTAGTCTGGACACATTGATATAACATAGTCAACATGGACTTCTGTTTATAAGTTCAATTATATCAGTTTCCCCCTTTCAATCCTATTTTATCAACTTCTCCTATTCATTTTGATCTCTTACCTACATACATATGTCTCTTATACCATGGAAACCTGGTTGGGTCTTTCAGGCCTGACAACTTCCTTTCTTAGAATTAACTTCTGTCACTTAGAGTTTTGATTTGATTTGTACCTTTTCGTTTCATTTCTCTTTTCTTGCCTTGTATTACTCTATCAGTTGTAGTGCAAGTCCTGGATAAGTCTTGACTCTCAAGTCATGTACCCTAGAGTTAGAAAACACTTTTGGTTGGATTTATGAACTGCTCAAACCTCTTATCACCATCATATTGATACCATCACCATTGACTGTCACCATTCATCACGATCTCAACATTTCCCATCTGTCTTCTATGTCTCACTGATCTTCCAGACTTCTTGTATTTCTTTCAGATATCTTCTGTACCAGTGTTGGACTAGTTAGATAAGTCCCTAGACTTCTATCTTTCACTCACCCACTTACAAAATCTCTTTTGGAGCAAATATACTCACTCTCCTACCCCCTTTTCTGGCCCAGTGTAGAGACTGGTGCAAATACACAATCATAACATGAGGCCTCATTTCTCCAAAGAGGAGTGGATTGGATGAACTTGTGTTGCATACCATGAATATGACTGACATCACTAAGTGCATAGAACAATGTGCTTGCTAGTTGACCACTTGATCAGTAATGGTTGTCAGGCTTTGGGTTATCAAGCAATTCATGATTACTGTTATCCTGGTTTTGTTGTTCAAATAGTATAGTAGAATGCTCATTCGCAGTAGGATAGTGCTATTGAAATATTTAGAATTTATTCTTATCCTGTCTGGGTCGCTCTTCATGATTACTAATTCATTCTAGACCCATGACATCATTGTTTTAGACCAATGACGTCATACTTATTCTTATCTTTAGATGGCGTCATATTATATCATTATGGTGACATATCACACCATCCTCTTGGCATATTGTGCCATATATTGTGCACCTTCTGCCATTGGCTGCTTATTGCTGTGCACTGCTGCACATTACACAGCCCTTCATCCTTTATAGATATTTTAACAATATGTACAAACATTCCTGTACTGTATATAAACCCAGCTCTTTCTGAGCCCACAATTTAAGTTCTTTACTTCATATCCACATTGTGAATAACTTCTAGCAACTTGCTTGCAAGTACACTACAACAAGTGAGTACTCTCCCTCACTGGGTTTACCCTTCTGCTGTTGCCTCTGCACCCAAAGAGACTAGCAATCTCTGTACCTCTCTTATCCACTGTTGTATGTGGAAGTGTCACATCGACTTCAATAAGGACTTGTATCCTATCTTGTGCAGTGATCATTGTATTCATCTGAATTGCACAAATCGTCATAATCCAGTGGAGTTTCCTCCTCCGCCCGGTATCATCTATCATTCCTCTCATCCTCCTCCTCCTTGTGCTCCTTCTCCAACCTCTCTCCCTTATATCAATTCTCCAGCTTCTCACCTTCACCCCCAATTATCACACTCTCCATGGAACGATCTGCCACCGATTTCTGTACCTCCTTCTTGACCAATCAATCCTACTTCTTTTTGTTGCATCTGTGTCTATTATGATCTCAGACGCCTCTTCATCCCATCTTTCACTAGTCCAACCTATCCCAGTACGCCTTTCAGAGTTCCCTCTGAGAAACAAGTCCTCCCCTTTGACCTTGCCTGGTCCAATCTATCCTCTGACATCGAACCATGGTTTAACAGAGAGGTTAACCCCCAACTGCCATGGTCTTACTTCAGTATCTCCACTGGAGCTTGTTGATTTACCAATTGACACCAATGTCAACGAGATTCTTCAGAGAATGAACGAAACTTCCAGAGCCTCGCCTGTCTCCGATGCAGAGCTATACAGCTCACCGAACATGGAGAACATCAACCCAAATAACATGGTGTTTGTTTTCAACGAAGCTCTAGAACCAGGCGAAATTATGGATTACAATCAAGCGTTCAATCCATTACAAATCGATCCGACTCTGAACAATCGACTCGTGATGTTTCTGAGGGAGATTCTTCCCCCTACTCAAGTCCAGGGACATCAGTCCATATACTATGAAGATTCCACCATGAACTTACTCAAAGAAGCTTTGGACATTCCCGATCTATTGATTAGACCGGAAGTACCTCTTGTTTGTGTTGATGCTCGGTTGCACTCCAACCCTCTTTCCATTTCCTCTCGCATGTCGCAAGTTGTTCAGATTCTGACTCTTTCCTGTGGTGAGCTTCTCCCACAGGTAATCATTGAAGAAGGCCCTGTCCGGTACATCCCAGAACAGGATATTATTTTCAAGGAAGGACTCATGTACTGGAATGAACCTATCGCCTCCTTCTATAAAGGATTGGGTTACACTTTCCTGGTTGAAAAATATCACTCTACTCCCGCTCATCCTGTCCATAACCAAGGCTTTGAGATCATCCAACGTGATCGTCATGCATTTAACAACTATTTTGTACTCTTTTACCAGAGTCTCAAGCCTAACGAGGTTCTGGATCAACAGATTCTTCAGGAGATCTATGAGACTCCTGAACATTTTATCAACTCGGAAGGAGATGTTATTTGAAAGGATGGTCGGCACCAATATGTACACCATGACTTTAACCACCTTCATTCCTTCTCCGGATACCCCAATAATTCTGACATTTCAATGCAGTGCATTTGGAATAAGTTGATAGACGCTAGGTGGCGACAAGTTTGGAAACAGAAGAACCCTTGGTTCAATATCATGAAGATGCTTGGCACTAACTATATGGGTGCTTTATTAGATCTTGGTCACAATGTTCCTGATCCCTACCAATGGGGACACATCCTTCTTCACCATCGCATTATTGAAGAAGAAGAACAACCAGCACAAAAAATACTGCCTCGTTCATGGGTCAGAGCTGCTCAGCTTCCTGGTTGGCATATGGCCATTGCCGGTCCAGTTAGGAGGTCAATATGCGAATCATGACAAGCCCAGATATGTTCGGAGTACCCCCACACTGACCTGTATGAAACTAGTTTCATGCACACACATAGCAAAGCAGTCACCTGAGAAACAGAATTTCCACAGCTCCCTGTGGACAATACCATTTGATACCATGGGGAATGATAGCCCTTATCATGACCTATATACCCCTATTTTTCCAGATTTTTCCACCTACTGGTTATTGAGATATTCATTAATCTCTCTAGTCATACCCTT
>JBBPRR010001020.1:0-13788 GCA_038093115.1 Hortiboletus flavorubellus | reverse complement strand
GAAAACATTTTTTGCTATACTGTTTGTAGTTGTCTGGAGTGACCGACGCAGAGACCCGCTTGAAGCGACACGTTCACCATCTAGCACCTCCGAGTCAGAGGTTCTGCATCTGACGCTACCTCTACTTCGGCGTGAGTTTCTAGTCCCGCATGCGTGTTGCTTGGCGGTGATACAGTTCACGTAGTGACGTTATAGTCCCTCTACTACATACTCAGCAGCTTCGCGCAAGTCATGGATTGCGCGATTGCAGTTTCACATCGACCCCTGTCCAGTGTGCAGTGCCGCTGTTCATGGATCACCTCCACAGGTGAAATATTTTACTGCGTTCGCGAACCACTGCATGGAGGCGCCTTCAGACGGAATGTGAACAGGAGAGAAGGATGTCGAACCTTTGACCCACTGGTGAGCGCGGTTCAGTCTTCCACCCATACCTTAGAGCCTCTTATTGGTGGCCAAAGGGATCGCTCATCGTTGCATCCGTCTAGTGTATTGAACGGCCGTAGCATCACCATCTGTCTTGCCAGGGATCGCTTCGACGTTGCTTTGAACGACATTTCCTCCAAACGTGACCAGCTGCGTGCTATCACTGACAATGCCGAGATTCGAGAAAGCTGGCCGGGTGTCGCTCTTAGTCCCTGCAGACGTAACCATCAAGGCGGAGTGAAAGAGATGGTGCAGGGTGGCCAAATGACGGGGGGGTGACGTCGTGAGTACTTCCTTGGATTATGCTCGTTGACGGATGGTAGCGAACGCGGACGTCACTCACTGTGACGACCATGACCAGGATCCCCAAGACTGGTCCTGCAACAGCACCACGAGGAGCAGAGGAATGATAGATACCGACAGCAGGATGGGGTATGGTGGTGGCCCGTCTCGACAGCTGCCCCACACGATCCGACGGCGGAATGGAGCACGTCAGAGGGTATCGTCAATATTAACTTCCCATGTTCGTCCGCTCAGTCTTGCGATCAGGTCATCTGTCATTAACTGTCGAATGACGGCTGTCGCCCCCTTGAGAATCCATGAATAGGCCTCGTGCATGTATCCCTCCGTATGCAATCGGCCCACTGGATAGTTTTGATTCAGCAACTACATTTCTCGAGCGAATATCACATTGGTGGCTGCCCAATAGTCTGGTCACCAGCCTACTAGCTGTCCAAATCTGAATCCTAATCGTCGTCAAGAGGATCACAGTGCTCAAGACTGCATAAAATATGTCGGATCTCTGAGTTGTTCCTTCTCGGGGTTGGGGATATGCATGAACAGATGGTTGGATCACACGATGACATTCGTACGTTCGTACGTCCTTTTTTGTTCACCCATCTGAGATGAGTTCATGGATGCTTCATGACCGTTAAGTCAACGACCCCGCACAGTTGTGAAGAGGTGTCGACCATATATTCCCCCTCTAATATTTTTAGGGCCAAACCTGAGCGCCGGTGGTCTGTTCCACAGATGCTCTCCCAGGTGTTCCTAGCAAGAGACATCGTGCACATGTCGACGTCACTCATGCAGGGTCTCACGAACAATTCGTGCTATTGATATGCACTGCGTATGTGCATGGATACTTCTTCCACCCTTGCCCCACAACATAGACAACTCGACTCGAACGCCAGTCTTGGCGGTGGTACGTGGACCGTCGCGGGATGCCCCGGCAATCCGTGTACATGACTAGGCATACAAAACCGTGACAAGAAGACACGTAGACACACGAATATTTTAAAGACCCACATGGATGAACGGAAGCCACTCGACAAACGATGCGTTTCCATGTCGAAGGCGCCCAATAGCTTCGTGCAGCGCCCGCGCAGCCTCCCGATAATCCGGTCTCGTCCCGTTCCGAAACAGCTGCCCATATACGTCTCTTGCCACATCAGGCGCAAGCTTATCGCTGATCGACCACATCGTCCCAACGACACCACCGTACCCCGCAAACAACATCCCCGCTGCAATATGGACCGCTTCGTCTGAGAGAACCGCATCGCCCATCGCCGTCTGACATGCAGAGAGAAAGGCAAGCCCACCACGGGGACGCGACAACGCGATCATGTCACCCAATTTCAAGCGGCGTTGATCGGCGAGACAAAGCCCACTGTTGGTCGGATTCGCGGCATCCTGGACTCCGTGGCATGCAAAATGGACCCAGTCCGCCTCCTTCATCAGGGAAAGCACTTCCTCGACCGTACCGTCGGAGGATTCCAGGAGGGTGACGTGTGCTGAAGCCGAATCCTTAACTACCTCTCTGATGTACGTCAACTCGGTGGCCACACCCGGAAGGTGAGGTAGTCCATCTGAGGGTGGCTGACGGACAGTAAGGAGCCGGAGATCCCCAATAGGTGCGGTGCTGGAATTGGGTGACAGCGTAAGAATGCTGAGAGTAGGGACGTACGACGAGACAACAAAATCGGACACTTTGTGCCCAGGTTGTGCATGCTGTACGTCATAGAGACCAGCTGCGTGGATGGGGAGGGACACGAAAGGGCCAGTCGGACACCAAAAAATTCGTGATAAGTCCCCAGGTGTCTGGTCAGAGACAGACAAACAGATCAGCTGCGAATTCAAGTGACATCACATCACATACTGTGAAAGCCAAGGCGTCCAGAACTGGTTTGACGACACCCTTCCACAAGGAGGATAAGAGACATTCCCACCCATTGCCGTACTCTGTTTCATGGGGACTCGGACGCCCCTTCCTAACATCATGGCGACTGGTACGAGCGTGGCCAAGCAATGTCACCATCATGTTCCGGAGATACATGGATTGCCTGAAAGTGAAATTGGGAAGCGGTACATGAATTACATGGTCGGAGGCGGCAAGAACAATCAACGCATCGCAGCGACTTTCTGCAGCGTTTAGTATGACCACAGGTCCAGAGTGTGCCGAAGCTCGGAGCCGAGAGAAATGTTTGTAAAGCAGGAATCGCTCGAAACCAGGGAAGCCTCTGATCTCGTGAAGTAGTTTGTCTCGTTCGATCGCGAGCATGCGGTGTTTATCAGCCTCGTGTTGCAAATACTCTGTCGCACGATGCACTGGCAGCGCCGCACTTTGAGTCCGTTCTGAGAGAGCAGACAAGGATTTTTCGCGAGCGGCGCTAGCATGCTCCAATGCGGCAGACAGTTCGCAAAGCCTACGGGCATGATGTGGTAGAGTCGACGACAACTCTTCGTAAGCACCGCGAAGCTGAACCAGCTCTCCCCAAACGATTGAGCGTCCTTGCTCGAGCCACTCCACAGCAGCGCAAGGGAGTCCCAAATCCAAAGCTATTGCTGCCGCATCCCGCACTACATCCTCACCTCGTATGAGTTCAGAGTAACGACATGGAAGAGAGAGGCCGCTCCATGCAAGTTGAGGAAAGAGGGTAATGGCTACAGAACATGCGCTGAGAAGAGAGTGATGGTGTATATGGCGAGCACATGATATCCAGTTTCGTGATGCATGAAATCGGATACTGATAGGGCCGATGGGGGCAGAAGCAGCGTCCGAATATAGGGAGATTGCTTGCTCAGCGTCCCCAAGGTCTCCGAGGTATTTGAAACGAGCTTCAAAGGCGCTGCCGAGGCCGTTAAGACGGCCGGGCCGGTGAGGATGACCGTGAGGAGTGAGGTAAGTAGCGTCCCTGTATGTCGAAATTGCATCTTCCAGGTCATTCAGCTCCCTGAGACGCTCGAAACGAGTAAAGAAGGAGTTGCCGAGGTCGTTAAGACAGTTGGACTTGTGAGGGTGATCATGAGGAGTGAGGTCTACAACATCCCTGAGCGTCGAAATTGCGTCCTCGAGGTCATTCAGCTCCCCGAGGCACTCGAAACGAGTCCTTAAAGAGTTCCCGAGGTTGTTAAGACAACCGGCCTTATGAGGGTGACCATGAGGAGTGAGGCCAACTGCATCCCTAAGCATTGAAATTGCGTGCTCGAGGTCACTCGGTTCCTGGAGGCGCTCAAAACGAGCTTTGAAGGAGCCAGCGAGGTTGTTAAGACGGGCGGGTTTTTGAGGGTGATCATGAGGAGTGAGAACAACTGCATCCGTGAGCGTTGAGATCGCATCCTCGAGGTCACTCAGCTCCCCGAGAAGCTCGAAACGAGCTCTGAAAGAGTTGCCGAGGTTGTTAAGACGAGCCGGCCTATGAGGGTGATCACGAGGAGTGAGATCAACAGCTTCCCTTTGCCTCGAAATTGCATCCTCGAGGTCACTCAACCCCCCAAGGCGCTCGAAACGAGAAAAAAAGGAGGTTCCGAGGCTGTTAAGATAGCCGGGCTGGTGAGGGTGACCACGAGAAGTGACGTCTACAGCATCTCTGTGCCATGCAATTGCGTTCTCGAGGTCACTCAGCTCCCCAAGGCGCTCAAAACGAGCGAGGAAAGAGCTGCCGAGATTGTTGAGATTGTCGGACTTGTGAGGATGGCCACGAGGAGTGAGATCAACTGCATCCCTGAGCGTGGAAATTGCGTGCTCGAGGTCACTCAGCTCCCCGATGTGATTGAACCGATACAATAGAGCCAAACCGAGACGTCCTAGTACCGCGCTGTATCGGTCATCCCAACCTGAAGTAGACCTAGCCAGCTCCTCCATAACCATGATTGCCTGCTGCAAATCGGCTACATTACCGAACCGTCGGAAGCGGTGCACCAACTGGATACTCGAAATCCAAGGGTCCTCGTCCGTTAAGCATGAAGCAGAATCCTGCCCCACCAATGATCGGCCATCCGCCTGAACAGGGCTTCCTATACATCCAGTATGCAGTTGGAGCACCCCCGTCGTAGCTTGGTTTTCGTGACTGTCTTTAGAGCCAAGCTCCATCGCTTCATGCAGTAATCCATCAGTCCGTGCTCTCTCGACCTCATCCCCCTGCTCCACGAATCGCGGAAGATCTGCTGTGGACAGCTGAACCAACGTAGAATGTCGGTCAACGCGGCCAACAGGACGGATAGGAAGCGCGTCGCGATACAGGTCGAGGGGGGGACCCGTGTCCTCCACCCAACAGAAGATGGGTTTCGCCGTCGACTGAGCAGCCGAAAGACAGGGATGGTCCAGCGGATAAATACTGAGCGTCCACTCAAGCTGTTCAATGGAACACTTCGGATCCTGGTTCCCTCCGTATTTTCGATAACACAAGAGAATGCCTTGGCCGTGGTTTGTTGCGTCTTCGAGCTCGCCTCGGGATTCTGTGGTAGACTATGACATGCACTGATTAACGAGGTTCGTGTTGCGACAAGTCATCTACTCACGCAGTGAGGGTCAAAGATCATCGGCGCTGATGAATCATAGCTCTCGCGCTTCTGCCGTTCAATAGTTACCAAAATGGACGAACACGGGGACACAATGTGCGCATCCTTTGGGAAGAAAGTAAATACTACACTGGTTTAAGTACCCCGACCCTTGTGCAGAACTTGGCCACACTCACGAACGTGCTTTGCACTGTAGTCCAATAGTTGTTCCACGGTGATTGTTAACTCTCGCAGCCGCTCTCCAACACCCAACGTGGGCTGCAATTCGAAGTATGCATACACCTCAAGACGTACAGTGGCCGACAGATCTGACGGTCTGTGAACGGTGTCAGGACCAACAATAGTTGAAGAAGGGGGGACTCGCATTGGGATCGGCCCATTCCATTCGACAACATCGTGATTCACTGACGGGCGCTTATTTTCAGTTCTCCATTCAAGGCCACTGTGGCGCACCACAGCGTAAAAGCCGGTGGCAACCCGTCCAAGGTCAAGAGCGACATCTGTCGCTCGGATACCTACCTTGTTGTTAGCAATCTTTCAAAGTTGTGCGAAGAAATCGGCTCCATACTCGTAACAGTGACTACTCCTCCAATCTTGCCCAGGGACACTGCGGAGCCTGAGGAAGACGACGCATCCAGCTGTAGCTGGCCCGGAAACGATGCATTCCTTCGTTCCCTTGATCCTGCCCCGCACATTCTGAATCTGGATGGTGGCCAGAGATGCCCGGGGCTTGTACGCTGTCCTGCCGGAGAAGTAAGTTGATAAATTAGAAGCAAGGTATGGAAACTCACAGTCAAGGCACTAGATATCTCGTGCTTTCTGATGGGCACAAACAGCAGTTCATCATTATTGAGAGCGGGAAACTGAGTGGTTGGAGTGAGAGGCATACCTGCAGCATGTAAAGTTGCCCCAACAGTCCGTTGACAGAACAAATAAACTTGTTGGGTTGCGTTTATACTGTAGCTCAGAAAATACGAGAAGCTTATGTCACCCAAGGTCTCCGAGAGGTCATTGAAGATATCATCAGAACCAGCCAGTTGGCGCACCTCTGTAACTTGGATGTGGTTGACATGCAAGGGCATCGTGGGCATCACTGGCATGGCCTTTCAGCGACCACAGCAGATGGAACCAAATAATAGTTGCGATTGTGTTGCATCCGCTGAGGGAGCAGACGACTGTGTGGATGCCGCTGTTCAGGCTCCGACGGCGCGCGCTGGCAATCAGCTCGTCCACGAGCGTTTGCCTCTCTGTCCTCTGCCGCGACGTCGACCCATCCATCACTTAGCGGGGAGCATCATCATCGGCCCACCCACCCTGTCCTTATTTTCCTTCATTCCCGCCCTTTTTCCGTTCTTTCTTGTTTTTGTCTTCGAGTTTTTTCCTCATTTCCTTCTATTAGGTGTATTGTACATTCTGTCCATGTCCCGCTGTGTCCTCTCCTCTGTGTAACCTTTCGGTGTGTCTCCTGTGGATACCGGTCCGCTCCTCTCTCAGTGCGACGCATCCAGCAACCAGTCCATCCCAGTGCCTGGCACGGCCCGGGTACGTGCACATGCCCGGCCTGGCCTCCCCCATCACCAGGAGACCCCCGTCCTTCTAGGAAGGAGACGGACAAGAGCCCGAAATGCGAGCCTAATTAAGTAAGTTCCATCTCTTCCGGAGATCTCGGTTGCCGCACGTCCCTATCTAGCACGGGCCTGCCGTCTCCCCCGCTTAGGGGGTCTCTCCTCCTATTCACCCTTCCCAAGTCATTGTGTCACGCTCACGACAGGTAGCGGGAGCGGCAAGCGTCAAGTAGAGCCAGGGATGGGGGTCACAGCTTGAAACGATCCGATCCGAAGAAAACTTGCAACAAGATCCGTGATCGGCACTTACCCGGGATGGGATGTGGAACTGTTGTTGAAACATGTCGTGCGCAGACTCTGCCTCCCGGCCCCACACCGATTTCGCGGATTATGAATTGTAGGTCAGTCAAGGGACCAGGTCTGAGTCGGTGAAGTCTCAGTTGGCCGACAGGGTGCACTCGGAGTCGGGCACCCTTCTAGCCGTACAGCTTCCAGGCTGTGACCTTGTTGAAAACAAGGTCACTGGGGAGAATTGTGGCTGTGATGTCGCGTTATTCTTCCCGTTCCTGCCGACGAAATTCGGCCGTACATCTAGTTTTTAAAGGAATTTTGAGATTTAATCGCAAGGTAAGTATACTAGTAGACTGTCTGATTGAACCGCTGGCACCCGTATACCCAAAGTTTCTTTGTATCAAAATACAACAGACCCTGAGGCTTGAGGTGCCGTGCCCTGAGCCATTCCAAAACGAGCACAGAAACCACACTTACGCCAGCCATAACCACTATGTAAGTACTTACGACCAAGTGGCTTCGTCAATTGCTGGCCAACCCCGAAAGGGTACCTTGGACGAGCCAACATTGTTACACGCCGCATTTCCTGTAGCTGTCTTTCATTTTTGCCGTGACTCGTGCTTGCCATTCTCGGTCGCACTTCGGCTTGTTTCGCTTGCCCAGATTGAAAAGCAGTTCCTCGGCCGCTCGGAGAGTCGGCGACATTCTTTGACGACGTTTCATGACGACGCACGACACGGAACGCACGCCGCTTCTTGCCAACACCAAGGCGAGCAACGATGGCCAGCTCGAATGTCACGAGATCTCATGCACGACGCGCTATGGTATCCTCGCTGCGTTGTGTGCGGGAACCTTTCTCTGTGTGAGTTGCTCCTCGTTGGTATACGTCTCATTTTTGACGGTTTTCAGAATTTGAACCGTACGTGGTATCACATGAAGCGTTGGAATGACCTTTTACTCCTTTTTTTCCAGTGACGATGGTGGCTACGCGTAGGATTCTAGACAAAACTTACTGTGTTCGACTCTAACGTATGGAACTCGCAGTGCTGCCCTCGATCACGTCCGAATTCAAGGGATCTAATCAAGCCAGTTGGATTGGTACCTCGTGCGTTCTACACTTCATCACCGCACGCACACCCACTTACCACGTATCTCGCTAGCTACTTGCTCTCCACCTGTACCTTTACTCCCCTCTACGGGCGGCTTTGTACCATCCTCGGCCGACGCGCCGCGTGTCAAACCGCTCTTCTAGTGACCGCCCTTGGCACGCTTTTGTGTGGGGTATCCGGAGGTATGGTCCAGTTAACCGTCGCGCGGTTCGTACGTGCACCTTTTTCTTCTCTGGTCTTGAACACCCACGCTGGAGTGCTAATATCCGGCGTTGGTGTCATAGATAGCCGGTATGGGTGGCGGTGCCGTCCAGCTGCTTGCTATGTCAGTCCCGCTTTTCGCCCAGACAACCCCGACGGCGCTCATCACACCCCTAACCCATTTAGGATCGTCACGGCGGACATGTACAATATCCGGGTACGTCCGCAGCATCTCATTTACATACATGCTGTGATTCATAACAATAATAATCATCATTCAGGAACGTGGATTACCCCAAGCCTTCAGCAACATCTCTCAGGGCGTAAGTTTGCTTGACATGTGTGTCACGTTTCTGATGGCGCGTGATGTAGCTTGGCTTGGGTCTTGGTGGACCCATTGGCGGAGTTTTGAGTGATTTGTACGTCGTTCCTCGGCAATGTTGCTAATGGCTAACGGTATTGGAGGTTTGGATGGCGCATCGCATTCTTGTGCCAGGTGCCGTTTTTTGTCCTGGTAACAGTCCTCATCACGAATACGCTACGTTATGTGACACCAGTGAGTCCCCCGTGCCTGTCGTGTTGGCATGCGCAGGTGTCACAAGGATTGTTCCGTAGGGTCAAGGTCAGAGCATAAGGGAGGTTTTATCCAGAATCGATTTTGGAGGTTGTATCACGCTCTTCGCGATGGTCAGCATGATTTCCTGCGCATCCCTCATGCTTCCGTGTGACTCGTTTCATACTAGATCGGATCGTCGCTTACGTGGCTCAGCATGAAATTCAACGAAGATCTCCTCGTACGTCTGTTTCTCCTTCTCTTGTTGCCCCTTTCCTCCCTGAGATCCTTTACAGTGGACAGACACCCAAGTCATCGTCCCATTGACCCTCTCCCTCGCATTCCTTGCCCTCTTCCTCTTCATTGAATGCGTTGTCGCACCCGAACCCGTCCTCCCGCCATGTCTCTTGCGCGCGAAAGTACCTGTTCTGGTCGGGTTGAGCAATTACTTCGTGTCGGTGTGCAATTTCTCCGTCATGTATTTCATCCCACTGTGGTTCCAGACGGTGCCCTTGGACAGCGCGTCCATCGCGGGTACGTTTCATGTAACCACAAGATGAGTCTGCGCTGACGCTGTCTCGGTGTTGGTCGTATATAGGTCTGCACTTGCTCCCGGATAGCATCGCCATGGGTCTCGGATCGTTGTTCGCTGGGTATGCGACTCTCGTCTCTCCTTTGCACCAGGTCTGATTGTGCACCCTAGGTGGCTCATGCACCGCACAGGCAAATACAAGACCATCAACCTCTTATTTGGCATTCTCCCATTGTGCGGTGTCGTCCCACTCATTCTCCTACGGGAAGACTCGGGATTCGTACAAAAATGGTTAAGTGTCGTGCCGATTGGCTTTGGGAACGCGGTGGTGTTTCAGACGGTGTTGAGTACGTCTCTTGTATGCGTGCGTACGTCGGGTCGCTGATCGCGCTTGGGATAGTTGCGTTGCAGGCGCATCTGTCGGGTACGTGTCGAGGCGTAGCATAGAGGAAGGATTAAGGAGCTGAGGTGTGGCTTGACAGAATCTCAGATGGCGTTTGGAACAGCGTTTGGACAACTTTTTAGGGGGCTCGGTGAGTCCTTTGGCAGACTCGTCGAGCTGTATTCACCTGAGGCGACGCGATGCGCATACAGGACAAACGTCTGGCGTCGCCATCTCGTCTGCCGTGTTTCAATCCCGCCTTGACACCGAGCTTCGTCGGCGTATTCACATGCCCAATGCTGAAAAGGTGCGCATGTTATGTTTTGCAGCTCGTCCGTATGGTGCTCACGAGCTCCCGGCAACGCGGACGCTATGAGAAAGATCATTGCCGACATCCGCCACTCTCTCAGCCTCGTCGTGACCCTCCCCAATCCCCTCCAGCGTGAGGCGCGCGACGCCTACGCGGCGAGTCTGAAGACGGTGTTTATCGTTGCAGCGTGTTCGACGTTGACGGCGTATGTCGTTAGGTTGCCTGTGCGTGCCCGTCTTGTGTTGCTTCCTTTTACACCTCTTTACTCTCTGCTTACGTTCCGTTTCGCCTTTTCGACTCGTCTTTCTTTCCCTATTCTCTGTCGACACCGTGTCCGATGCGGAGTCGTTGACGCGATTTCTAGATTCCAGAAAAGGTGATGGAGCATATGAGTGTTGAGTCAGATTCCGGGTCTGAGACGGTGGTCGACGTGGATGAATATACGTCACGGTGATAGATGCCGAAGCGGGGGGGACAGTACGAGTTTGTCGTCCCGATGTCCCATTTCGCGACGCTTGTGAAAAGTCTCGCAAGGCGATCGTGTGTCTCCGGACGCGTCGATCGCTGTACCACACCACACCCACTTGTACCGAGGACGGCTAGATTCCCCGCCATTGTCAATAATGTATCAGATCCTTGCATATATACGTGAATCGTTAGCTATCGAGTACGCTGCTCGTGACATGTCCATCCGCTGGCCCCTCTTAGTACTATTTCAAGTCGAGGCATTGCTGTAATGTTGCGGCGGCCTGAGGGCACACCGTGACGATGCATGCTGCTTCCAACGAGAATCAGGCAAAGTTTGGTATTCTGCTCCATGCGCTGCTAGTACTATAGCACGGCTACACGTGGGGAAAGTTCGATTGGCTGTGGAAGCAAATAGTAGCTCTCCTATCTTCACTAACGCCTGTGTTTCACCCCCGCACAAGTGAGATGAATTATGCCAGGTCTGAAATCAGGGATGGAACCTACTCGAAACACTTTTATTGTATGCCCCCATAGTTGGTATCACCAATCCCGGAAAATGCCAGCGAATAGAAGACGGCCGCTATTAACGCACCATCAAGTACGCACCAGTTGATAACATTGTTGGGAAGGTGCTGTGGAGGAAGCTCAAGGTTGGCACTAGGTAGGCACTTGGTCGCTGTGTATGACTGGAGGGTGTGTGAGTCGTTGGCCTGAGCACATCCCATCCTTTCCTCTTTCCGGTTTCAATATCCTGCAGGAGCATGTGGATGAACGGTCGAGTGACGTCACCGATAATTGCATCCACCTCTGCACGAATACATTCGCCCATATCTTGTGCACTGAAATGTCCTTTGGGTGCGCTGGACACTGGTTCACGGATCCCGTTGTACCCTGGGTCCGTCGGGATGGAAATCATGGGGTAAGAGTCAGATGGGCTATCTGTGAGAGAGCGACAGTGCGAGTGGAGCGGTCGCGGGGTAGGGCGATATACCATACCGTCTGGAGTTGCTCGCAGAAAAGGGTGAGCGGGTCCAGGGACCAGGAGACAATCGTAATCGTTAACATGGGTGGGATTAATTGAGCGGTGGGGTGCACAAGGAGGTAGTCGAGGTTCATGTTCTCGACCAGTCTGGTGACTAGACTAGTAGGCTGGGACACCGTTCGAACTGCCGCATTCTCTGGCCGCTGATACAGGCGCCATTCGTTCGTTTATTCGGATAATATAGACAAGTATTCTCATTCTTTTGGTTACCTTTTTCTTTTCACTGTCGTGACAGTAGAGCTGCTTCCGTTTCAGGGGGAGTGTTGGTTTCGTACGGTACCTTTATTTTAGTGACTGTGAGCGATGCAACTGACAGCGTCAGCCCGCACTTGTCACTATGACATCACAACAACAAAATACCTGTAAACAACTAACATCAACGCTCAGCAACAGCTTCACTCAGCTCTTATCGACATCAAGTCTCCTATAATAATCAACCTTTTAAACATCTTTTGTAACCACCAGGCGTCCTTTTTCTTGAGTGAGTTAACCATACACCTATACCAGATAACAATGGCCTCTCTCGCCGCCAATATCCCCTCTCATCAGGCTACCTCGCCTGACCAGAGCCACCCAATCATGGTTCGCAGCTCCTACCAGCGTGACGACTGGCGCTGCCTGCAGCTCAACGACGCTGTCGAAGACGCTCTCTCGAAGATCCTGAGGTTTGGCTTTGACATTGATCGCATTAATGTCAAACCCACCACCTCTGGTGCCCTTCGCGGCCAGATCCTCGCCTGGGCTGAGCACATTGCCAGCGAGATTCCGGGCTACAGTAACTGGAAAGAGATCTATGATTTTACGTTCAATGCGCTCTGGATCCCCGACGCGGTCCCTGGCGTTGATGCCACTCCCATCGGCACTGAGGCCGACCTCGTCGCTAAACTCCAGGACCCCGATTTGGAGCAGGCTTACGCCTTGCAAGACAAGAACACCGAGAATAGGTATCGTGATGATTACATGCTCTCTCTCAAGAAGGCGCGTCACCGCCAGGACATCCTTGACCGCATTCCTTCTCGTTACTCCGCAGCGAATCCCATGCCCCATCCCCTCGCCCAGCTCTTCCGGAAAATACGCTACACATACAAACTACGCGAATGCCTTCTTGGCCAAGTCGGTTATCACAGCGGATCGCTTGAGCTTGCCGCTGATATGAGGGACACCTTCGAGTACCACATGTACTTGATTCAGATGAAGCTGCGTCGCCCGGATCGCCTTCACATCTTCAAGGCTCCAAAGATGATGGCCTATTACATCACCGACCCAACCAGCCCTCTCCCCTGGAATAACCAATTTTCCTTCTCCTACAGCTATGACAAGTTTGGACCGCAGCAGATGCCCATCTTTGGGATTAATTACATAGAACGCAAACTTGTTGAGGTTCTCCGTCTCGACGTGGGTGGCAAGAAGTGGAGGGCTCTTTGCACTCTGTTGGATTGGAGCTCGCGGGACGCCGCTCTCGTCGGGGAACTCCACCGCATCAAGACTGAGTTTGTGTCTGCCGAAACAGCAGGTTGGCCCTCTCGCACTCGCTTTCGTTCCCTAACTTCCTTGGTCTAACCACATTTACAGCAGGCGCAGGTCTTCAGAGCGCTGCCACCCATTTCCTTGGTGGCAATCTCACTCTCACTGACTGCGGTTTCCGTGCGCTTACCCTCCCCAATCTCATCATGATCACAAGTGACGATGAGACTAAGCGGAAGGCATTCTATACACTCTTCCTGGGACTTGAGTGGTCTGACGCGCCTATCAGCAAGGAGGAGAACCCATTCGCCGAGGAGTATGCCAAACAGTCCAAGAGGTTGATTAGGTCTGGCGTCTCCATCAACTATGATCTCGCCCATCTCAAGAACGACGATGTCAAGGACCCCAGGATCGCCGCTGACCAATCACCCCTTATCACTCTCAAAGATGCTCGCTTTTACCCGCACGTCGTTGGCCGCAAGGCTAACTTTATTCTCACCCCAGAGACCGCCAGAGCTGATTATTACCGGAAACTTGAGCGTCTGAGTGAGGCCGAGTTGGACCAGCTCTTCAGCAACATTGCCCCTTATCCCCGCACTGTCAGCCGCGCTGACAAGATTGATGCCGTTGTTAATCAAGCCGTCGAAG
>JBBPRR010001019.1:0-13789 GCA_038093115.1 Hortiboletus flavorubellus | reverse complement strand
AGAGATATTAAGAAAATGGTTGGCTATGTACTAGTAGGTAGTAATAAAAGTATGTTGGGAGAAAACATTTTGTTTCTCCGCAACCTGTGAATGAACAAATAAGGGAAAATAGGGGTACATACTAGACAGTATGGTCTATATGTCCCTCAATTAGCTAAGCATTTGGACCGTGGGAATAAGGTAAAAACTCGAATCTCGGGTCAAATGTCTAGCATTATATATACAATAACTAAGTATTCGCATCCAAACACTTTGGTGCAGGTCAACGCATCATCGGCTGAAGCTGCTTACCAAGTATTTACCGAGACTAATCTCAGAAGAGGTGATCCAAAGTCATTAAAAGAGGCAAAGAAATCACCCAAATGGCCCAAATGGGAAAAGGCTGTTCAGACTGAACTAAATCAATTAAAAGAAATGGATACCTGGGAATTAGTAGATGCCCCCGAGGACAGAACACCCATTACAAATAAATGGGTATTTGTCAAGAAACTAGGTAAAAATGGGGAACTACTAAAATACAAAGTGAGACTTGTAGCTAGGGGATTTTCCCAACAACTGGATATGGACTATAATGAAACATTCTCACTGGTAGTCCGACTCAAAACAATATGAGCGATTCTCACTCTAGCCATAGAATAGGATTGGGAAATCCAACAGATGGATGTCAAAGGTGCTTACCTAAATGGTATCCTAAAAGAGGAAGTGTACATGAAACAACCCGAAGGATACGATGACGGTACGCAAAAGCTGTGCTGGCTAATAAAAATATTGTATGGATTGAAGCAATTTGGGTGCGAATGGAACGAGGAGCTGAATAAGCAGCTCCAAGCTAAAGCGTTCAAATGTTTACATTCAGACCCATGTGTATATATTCGACAAAGCAGTGAAAACATCAAGATTATCACCGTATGGGTCGATGATCTCTTATTGTTTACTGATGCATCTGACATAATGATGCAGCTCAAAAAGGAACTTCAAACCTTGTTTGATGTTACCAATATGGGCGAACCCTCTAAAATCGTGGGAATAGAAATTGAATGCAACTGAGAGCACAAAACACTCAAAATCGGACAAAAGCAATATATTGAATCTATCCTACAAAAAGAGAAAATGGATAAAGCCAATAGTGTTGGCATGCCATTAGATCCAAACATCAAACTCAAACCAATTGAAAAATCTGATTCAGTTGAGAGCGCTTCGTATGCATCCCTAATCGGGTCATTGATGTACATGGCAGTTGCCACACGTCCCGATATAGCATATGCGATCTCATGGCTCGCCTCATTTACAGTGAACCCAAGTATGGGTCACTAGGCAGCAACAAAGCGCGTTCTCAGATATCTTGCTGGCACGTGTGATTATGAAATAAAATACTTGGCCAGTACAGATTCTGAGAGATCCACTGACAAATTCTACTCTTACTCAGATGCTGATTTTGCTAATAATATGGATTGCTTATCTGTTTCTGGATATGCATTCCTGCTTAGTAATGGAGCCATCATGTGGAGCTCCAAAAGGCAAACCGCTGTAACGCTGTCTACAGCTGAAGCCAAATATACAGCTATGGCTCATGCAACTAAAGAAGCCATTTGGCTTAGGAATCTATTCTCAGAATTAGGATTCTGTCAAACAAAGCCAACTATTATTTTCGGCAATAATCAATCGGCCATAGCGATAGCGAAAAACAATCAATATCATCAGCAGTCTAAGTATTTCAAACTCCAAAATCACTTCATCCAAGATAAGATCAATTCTGGGTCTATTGAAGTACAGTATTGTCCTACTGCATCTATGATGGCGGACATTTTTACCAAAGCGCTGCCTAAACCAAAACACCGCCAGCACACTGCTGAACTCAGACTGAGCTCAGCTTGAGGGGGAGTGTTGGAACTCAGCTGGTGCATGTGACAACAAGCCAAGCTTCCAATAGTACCAACTTATTCATCATATGAAATTGGTACTATGAGTATATAACCTAGATAGTGGAGATCCAATAAATCAGTGCTCATCTACCTGATCTCTCATCAGACTGATCCGCTTGAGCTTGACCTTGTACCGACACACCACTAACAAGGTCTATACTATACGAGATCTATTACGTAAACTATTACATAAACTTCCCGCGCAGTCTACCTGCGCCAGTTACTACTCGTAGCCTCCTAGATAGACTCTTGCTATGAGTACTATGATACTATGGTTTTCTGCCCAGTACTGTTTAATATGATTAGGATTTGCTGATGATGCTTCAGTAAGATTTGCCACACAATTCAAGGACTCCTGAAGAAACCACTCTTCATACAGTGGCTCAAAAAACTGTCCACATGTTTGTACATTTTCACCTAAAGCTGATATTCTGCAACAACCCTAACCTGGACTGTCATTAAGTTAGTATATGAAATAACGTACTTGCCATTGGCTTTCTATAGCATCAAGAATCAAGGAGATTGGTTGAGACCTGATGAAATGGCAACCATTTCAAAATGATAACTCATTCAGACAGTTTTTTGACTTTATATAATTTAGGTATTTAGTACTTGATATGAGCCCCTTTTGCCTTGATAACTGCTTCAGATCTTCTAGACATGCTTTTTATCCACTTTTGATACTGTTCCATAGAAATTCTTCCCCACTCCTTCACTACTCTTTCCCATAATTTATGGACTCCTTTAGGGGCATTTTCATAGGAGAAAAGGCTCCTTTTGAGATGATTCCAAAAATGCTCAACAGGATTAAGGTCTGGAGATTGTGCAGACCAGTCCAGAAGCTTGATCTCTTGTTCTTCAAATCATTCCTGAGCTCTCCTAAAGGTATGCTTGGGGTTATTATCTTGTTGAAAGATAATGTTGACTTTTGGAATTCCAGATTCTTTCATGCCTTTCAGCAACCCCTGTCCCAAGATGACCACATACTGTTTATCCATCCTTCCCTCCACTTTGCTCAAAACTCCCACTCCATTCCATTCTATGCAACTCCATACCATCAGTAAGCCTCCTCCAAACTTAACTGTACCTTTGACCTCTCTAGAAATTAGTCCTTTACTTTTCTTTTTCCACACATACTCTTGCCCATCTGATCCAATCCTATTGATTTTGGTCTCATGTGACCAGATAACCCTCCACAGTCCAATGCTGATAACCACCCCTTCTTATGATTTCTAAAAAGTAAAGGTTTTTCCTTCTTCACTACAGCCTTTAATGAGGCTTTCTTGAGAGTGTTTCTCACTGTCTAAAGACAAACAAGAGTATCAATAATAGAATTGATGAATTTGGTGGCATGAACAGCAGTTTTCACCTTGCCAATAATGATTTGCTGAACAATAGCTCTTTTATTAATAGGGGTAAGTTTTGAAGGATGGCCACCATGAAGCCTAGTTTTCTCTGGCTGGAGTTTCTAAAGCAGCTGACATACAGTAGACTTCCCTAGGCCAGTTTGGGCTGCAATTTTTTTTCCTAGAGGAAAGACCAAGAGAGGCAAAAGAGAGGATATTGTTTCTTTGAGAGACAAAGATGGATTTTATGATGAGAGTGGGAAAATAAATATGAAATGATAGGGCTTATATAGTAAGAGCGGATGTAATTACATAAAGGTGACATAATAGAAGCATTATCAAAGGTATGTAATCACTTTACAGCATGCTAGGGTCTAATATATGTAATCAAAACCTAAAGTCAAAAAACTGTCTGAATGAGTTATCATTTTGAAATGATTGCCATTTCATCAAATCACAACCTATCTCCTTGATCCTTGATGCTATAGACAGCCAATGGCGAGTACTGTATTTCATACACTAACATAATGACAGTATAGGTTAGGGTTGTTGCAGGATATCAGCTTTAGGTGAAAATATGCAAACATGTGGACAGTTTTTTGAGCCACTGTACTCTTTCTCTCAACTTCTGGAATGTTATTTTCAACTGCCCCTAGTATGAACCATGACCCATCAAGCAGAGTAATGCCCATAAAGGAAGTTATATTACCCTTCTATGAACTTGTTTGCAAAGCCCCTAGACTTCTCAAGTCAGGTTACATTTCAGCAAGTTACATTTGAGGTACATCTTACATCATATATATGAACATTTCTTGTACATATTCAATCCTTACTCTGTTTTCCTCCAATTGACTTTGGTTGTAGATGGTTCCATTACTATGAATTTCCATGCCAGGAGAAAACCATACTGTTTGCAGCCTACAAGCTGTTGGATGGCACTAAATATGTGGTGCAAGATCTTACAGACACACAAAAACTTGCTTGTCTTGTTCAGCAAGTCCCCATTGAGTTCCTCTCTGCATGCCATGTCTCACAAATATCTGATAAGGAGAAGGAACAAGTCAATTCCCACATATGTATGTGTTATTTTTCTTCTAGACAAGACAATGAAGAACCAACCAAAAATTAGTGATTCCCAAATAATATATCTTGTCTTCATGGGCTAGAACACTTTGCTTAAGGAAAATATGAAAGGTCTACCCTTGATGGAGTTAAAAATAATAGATTTAGTTCCAAGTAGAAAAGAGGAAATTTAGTATACCAGGAGCCATGGTTTGTTGGCCAATCCTTCATGTAAGTTTATAGATTGATTATTCAAGATAGTTTCAGCCTATAATCTGGTTAGTAAAAGTGATCCTAGGTGTATTATGTACCTAATGGACTCAAAAGAATGACAATAGATGGCCTATTGACTATGGAAACTTGTACTTGGGTAGTACAAAAGATGGACAATTTAGAAACTTGGTCTAGGTTTCACCTAATACTAATGATATGTGGGTAGGAAAGTTGATAACCCCTTAGGATAGTGTACAGTGGCTCAAAAAACTATCCGCATGTTTGCATATTTTCACCTAAAGCTGATATCCTGCAACAACCCTAACCTATACTGTCATTATGTTAGTGTATAAAATACAGTACTTGCCATTGGCTGTCTATAGCATCAAGGATCAAGGAGATTGGTTGTGATTTGATGACATGGCAACCATTTCAAAATGATAACTCATTCGGACAGTTTTTTGACTTAAGGTTTTGATTACATATATTAGACCCTAGCATGCTGTAAAGTGATTACATACCTTTGATAATGCTTCTATTATGTCATCTTTATGTAATTACATCTGCTCTCACTATATAAGCCCTATCATTTCATATTTATTTTCCCACTCTCATCATAAAATCCATCTCTATCTCTCAAAGAAACAATATCCTTTCTTTTGTCTCTCTTGGTCTTTCCTCTAGGAAAATTGCACCCCAAACTGGCCTAGGGAAGTCTACTGTATGTCAGCTGCTTTAAAAACTCCAGCCAGAGAAAACTAGACTTCATGGTGGCCATCCTTCAAAACTTACCCCTATCAATAAAAGAGCTATTGTTTAGAAAATCATTATTGGCAAGGCCAAAACTGCTGTTTATGCCTCCAAATTCATCAATTATATTATTGATATTCTTGTTTGTCTTTAGACAGTGAGAAACACTCTCAAGAAAGCCTGATTAAAGGCTGTAGTAAAGAAGAAAAAACCTTTACTTTTTAGAAATCATAAGAAGAGGTGGTTAGCCTTTAATCTTAAGTATCAGCATTGGACTGTGGAGGGTTATCTGGTCACATGAGACCAAAATCAATAGGATTGGATCAGATGGGCAAGAGTATGTGTGGAAAAAGAAAGGTAAAGGGCTAATTTCTAGAGAGGTCAAAGGTACAGTTGAGTTTGGAGGAGGCTTACTAATGGTATGGAGCTGCATAGGATGGAATGGAGTGGTAGTTTTGAGCAAAGTGAAGGGAAGGATGGATGCTGAACAGTATGTGGTCATCTTGGGACAGGGGTTGCTAAAAAGCATGAAAGAATCTGGAATTCCAAAAGTCAACATATCTTTCAACAAGATAATAACCCCAAGCATACCTTTAGGAGAGCTCAGGGATGGTTTGAAGAACAAGATATCAAGCTTCTGGACTGGTCTGCACAATCTCCAGACCTTAACCCTGTTGAGCATTCTTGGAATCATCTCAAAAGGAGCCTTTCCTCCTATGAAAATGCCCCTAAAGGAGTCCATGAACTATGGGAGGGAGTAGTGGAAGAGTGGGGAAGAATTTCTATGGAACAGTGTCAAAAGTGGATAGAAAGCATGTCTAGAAGACTTGAAGCAGTTATCAAGGCAAAAGGGGCTCATACCAAGTACTAAATACCTAAATTATATAAAATCAAAAAACTGTCCGAATGAGTTATCATTTTGAAATGGTTGCCACTTCATCAAGTCTCAACCATTCTCCTTGATTCTTGATGCTATAGAAAGCCAATGGGAAGTACTTTATTTCATACACTAACATAATGACAGTCCAGGTTAGGATTGTTGCAGAATATCAGCTTTAGGTGAAAATGTACAAACATGCAGACAGTTTTTTGAGCCAATGTATTATAAATATATAACTTCTTTCATGATATAATTATAAAAGGATGGCTCATTATTTACATGGATGACCTCTTGATCTTCTTCCCTGATGTTATTACCTACAAAGAATGCACCAAACACATTCTCCCACAGATAATTTAACTTGACTTGCATTTCAAACTGGAAAAATGCAAGCTTGCCACTAAAGGAGTTGAATATCTTGATAGGTATGATTGTCAAACTGGAGCAACTGGCTATAGACCCAGTCAAACTAGATGAAATTGCCAAATGATCTACTCCCATCAAGGTTAAAGACATATAATCCTTCCTTAGATTTGTCAACTTTTACCATTATTTCATTCCAGATTATTCCAAGTTGTCTGTTATAGTAAAAATGAGAATAGGTGAGTGTGAAAATTGTGATGGGACCAACAACTGAATGGTGGTGATAGAGAACTGTTCATTTGAAGTGTGAGCATATATGTTGTAAAGGTGATAGTCAGTATAGGAGTATCAGTACCCTAAAGAATGCTAGGAAGAACTAGCAAAGACACAAGTGGATGTGAGGAAATACTTGTCCCAAAGGGTTCAAGGTAGGTTGTTAGTAAGTAGGGTAAGCAGAGACTTTCTCATGGGCCAGAAAACCAAATCTGAAGAAATCCAGGTAGAAGCAATGAAATCTGGAATGACAAGGTTGAAATCTGGGTCAAGAACAAGGACCTGGTATGAGTGGAAAGTGACAAGGTTGTTGACAAGGTTGGAGAGACTTGGAACAGACGAAAACTGCTGTTAAAAGGGAGATGATTTATTTTCTATAATATAGAGGTTTATAATCCAAGGCAACACCCAAGACTTTTTCCCAAAAAGGAAACATCACAATAGTAACCAAAGGCTGTAACAAAAATACTACTCATCCTTTCATGATAGTAACACCACTTGAGACTGTATGAGAAAAGTAGTAATTGTACCTGTAAAAAGCTACAGGCCATGCTATAGTATCATTAATTCAGGGATGATGCCAAAGAGTTTAGATTGAATGATCATGCTTTAAGCAAATCTGGTGATGTAACAAACATGCCAGTCAAAGGGAAACCCAAATTAAAAAGGGGAAAAGAGACAGGAAGCAAATACATAGAATGAAAGGGGAAATAAGGCCACAATGTTAAATATTAGTTCCAGCAAACCTGAAAAATGATATCGACCCCAAATAATTACAAAAATTGATGGAAATGTACAAAAATAACACAGATCCACTTGGACTGACACAGGACATGGATATGAGCTTCAATGGAGACAGGAAATAATCTAAAATAGGGGAAAAGCTCCATATGTGGCCATAGGGAACCTGTGGTCTCCACAATGTTCCAGTGGATTTATGTGAAGGAGTGAGGTTTTGAAAAATGTTTGCAAAAGTGGATGATGTTTTGTCAAACAATGTAGTAAAGCATGGGTCAGGAAGACAGAATAATGTGTGGGGGAGAAGCTTGGAATACATCAGGAGGAGGAATGTGACCAAAACCAGGGGAAGTGGAAGCCAAGGTAAAGGAGTGATAGTAGGAGGATTCTTTTATGGAGAATTTACCATATCAAAACTTTTGGATAAGAAAGCTGTAGAATACTCAGTAAGTTATTGAGTAAGACTAAAGGTAAATGGTCCAATCTAAGTACTGCTTATGTAAGCAGATAATACCAAATATGGAATCCTAAATCCAACACTCCCCCTCAAACACAAGGGGCTAACTATTAGCTGTAAGTGTTTGTCCAAATAGAAGGATGAATGAAATGTAATAAAAGTATATCAAAAGTATCTTCAAAAAATGAATGTAGTATTGTCCATATTGACAAGTGGTGTGTGGCTGTGCGCTGTGCTCAAGCAGTGTCCATATATGGCAAGTCGCAGCTCAGCTAATAGCATACTTGTATTCTTACTGTATCACTATGCATGCACTCATCCTAGATTGGCTCTAGCAGCTGCTCTTACAATATATTGAGTTAATATACAACCTTTCTGGTGTGTCCAATCTGCCCAATATGGCCTTGATACATCCAAATGACATAATGAGTGGTTTTCCTTGCTCAGGTTTAACTGACTCATCAAGGTTGTTACTTGAGTTGTTCTTGGTGGCACGGTGGATCCAGATAGTCAGTGGGTGACCTGGGATAAGTAGGAGGTGGTGCAGATGGCCTAAATGTGTCTGTCATATCTTGTTTGTAACATTGATGCTAACTTGCCTTGGTATCAGCTAGCAGGTCCATTTTGACTCATTTTGAATCACAGCATGCTCTGCTCATTGGGCCATCTGTCTGGCAACTATTTCCATTGTATCTGCTGCTGTCAATAATATTTGGGCAGCTCCAATCAACTTCTTCATCACTCAACACCTCCTACTCACTCTCTGACCTTCCTAAGTCCTTATATCAATGTAGCACATTTGTTTCAGCAATGTGCATGTTCCCATTGCTCATGGTGCATATCCCATCATATTTGGCACCTTCAATAACCTCTTGGCCACCCAAATTGACCTCAACACCTCCTGAATCTTCCAACTCACCCAAATGGCCTCCAGACCCAATACCTTGACTTGGCAGGATTGTCTCCCCACCATGCACATTCCTATCAGCTCTGGGACATCCTTGGTGACTCTGGACATTGACCATTATGCTTGCCTTGCCACTCAGGTCATCTGGCTTGACTGGGGTTTTATATGGTGAGTTTTCTTTCTTACTTTGCTCTGAGTGTGTGAGCTCACATTCTGATGTGTCTCTAGGCTTCTTCAGCATGTTTCTGGCATCCCCATCACCTCCTAATACTCCCAATGTATTTGTTTCAGCTGTGGTATATTTGTCCTCAAAGCTTGCTAACCATTTTCTCTCCTCCTCGAGCTTGACACTCGGTAGTCTATTCTTTCATATGGATGGTTCAGCTGGGCTGGGATGTAGTGATGGAGGCTCTGGGGGTGCTCTAGATACATTGTCGACTGCCATTTCACTGCACTGATTGTTTTCTTCATCAGTCATTGTCAATCATACATGCATACCCATGTATTCTCTCTCCCCTGCAATCAACATGTTCCAATACATTGTTGCACTCTCCCCTGGGCCATCTTTTAACCAGGGAAGTCCAAGTATAACATCATCATTTCCACAGGAAATGATGTAAAATGTTCATCATTCAAGATTGTCTTTGATCTTGAGAGTTAAAGAGATGATTCATTATATAAGATCATTTTTATTGTTGATACTATCCACATTATTAACCTGAAGAGGTTTGGCCAACCTACCTATTGCATTATCACCCCACTCTATGAACTAGGCAGGTGTTGACAAAGCATTCTATTGCCCTACTATTAATAAGGGCAAACATTTCAGCAATTCTCCAGTTTGTACCAATAAGAAAGATGGAAACTTTAACAGATCATGCATCTTTTCTAGATACAAATACAGGTACAATAGCTAGGAGAGATGTAGATGCTGAAGCTACTCTCCCATTTAAAAACTTTGAATTTTAACATGAGTCACTTTGTTGTTATCAGAAGTGAACTCATTGTTGTTTCCTTCCTCGTCTGTAGTTCCATAGATAATATTAAGGGAATGAATGGCTTCCTTCTCAGACATGTCCAGTCATTTGACATATTCTAACAGATGGTTGAAGGCTGGGGTGTCAATATGGGTGAAGTGTATTTGAGGAAGGAAGAATCATATTGGAGGATAATTGATGGACCAGAACAAGGGTGTTTGTTGATACAGCATTCAACTTTGTGGCATATGAAGCATTTATTGTTTCAAAGGTGCTTCACATGTTGGACTGGGGTAAGATAAATAGCATTCATCTCCATAGTATGGGGGTTGTAGTAAGGAGATCCTCCAGAAGGAATATAATAGATATCTTTGGCCTGAAGTCATTTGAGACTGGCCATCAAGTTGTAAAACTTTGAGGCTTTGTCAAGCTATTTTTTTGGCCATAACAGATTCCTTGACTAGGGCCATCATCCTAAAGGCAAGGTTGGCACTGACTACTTGTTTTAACATGAGGATATTTTCATCCATGATACCACTATATTTGACCTCAAGTTCAAATTTGAACTAAAATTGATGGAAGTCGTCATTAAAATGCTTTCCTTCTATCTTCATATTGGTGAGGGTAGAACAAGCCCTTCTTGTTGGATTAGTGGAAATAAAGACTCAAATGAAGTCTTTCAGGACCTTCTGGCACATTCTGTCCATTATCAGAAAGTTCTTGTCATCCAACTTCTGGAGCTATTCTTTGAAAAATGTAGCTTCTTGTTCTTTGCTCATTTTATTTAAAAGAATGAGCAGTTATACTTGCTCTAGTATTCTTGAGTAAATTTTAAAATTACCACATATCATGTAGAGTCATCTTTAGGCATCTTGGCTCTTTCCACTGAAGTCTTTAGGACAACCAGCCTTGGCATCAACATGGTTGTTGTCAGCCATATTGTTATCATTGTCATTTGATATTTCTATATCAAAGAATCCAGAATCAGTAAAAGTGGGAGAAGTCAGGTTGCAAAAAAAAAGAGAGAAGTTGAAGGAGATACTCTTTGGGTAGTAGAAAAAGAGGGCTCATATGGGGAGTCTTGGATTCCTTCAAAAGTGGAAACAATCTGAGTGTGAAGGATGGAAGGATGGAAGATGACAGAGAAAGAGAAGAAGTCCTAGCTAGTGGAGAGTGCTAAGAGGGTGACATATATGCAAGGCCTGGTACATGCTGGCTCAGTGGCAGATAAGGAGAACTTGTTTCTAAGCTAGAGTAAAGCAGATGGTATGAAGAGTGATAAGATGTTCCCTCAGCAGCTGTTGAAGTTGTCACTTGTAAGAACTGGTTTTCTTTGTCTTTTTAATGTTCAGCTTCAGCAACAAGGCAGTCAAGATTTCAAATTCCTTAACAAAAGAATGTGGTGGTGGGGTTACCCTACTACTAGTTGGTAGGGGCAGAAGACAGTTAGTTCTTTTATTAGTGCTAAACATGAACTAGCCTTATTGGTGCAAGACAATGCAAGACAAATCAACAAGTGTGTAAATGAAGGCAAAAGGAGTCTTCCTAAGGTGGAGATTTTCTGTGCATAAGTGAAGGAAATGTCAAAGACTAGGGTTTTGTAATGGTTCTCCACTAAAGTGGGTGTGGACTAGATACAGTACATACAATGCTGGATTGCATAGAACTAACTAAGGAAAATACAAGTACAAATAGTCGTTATATATTGGTATGTGAGGGTAGGCTTTGGAGATGACCAAAGACTAAAAGGGGAATAGGATGACAAAGGAGTGCTATTCTGGAAGAAGATGTCCATTAAAGGAATCAGATCAGGAGCAGAATATCAGAATGGAAAGAATCAAAGTGGAAGGAAGAACAGAGGCAGAACAATGTGGAACAAATCAAGATAAGAGATGGAAGCAACAAATAATCATAAGTTGTGGAGCACCAAATGTCTAAAAGAAGCCAAAGGGAGTGCCATATGGAACAGAAGGAAAAGAAGACTCAATAAGGTCTGGTCAATACCAATCACCAAGAAGCAAGAAGAGATCTTGCTTCATCTCTTTAGAAATCCAGGAGATTTCTGTAACAGAGACTGGTTTGGGGCATACTATGTAGTACAAATGCTACTATGATAGTAATACAGAGAACTATATAGCAAACCCCCCACTATGTAGATTTTGTGAAGTTTTCTAATGTACTCATGTCCATTCCATTGCATAGGTAGTAAATAACATTTTGAGATTCATTGTAAATACCTATGACAATGCATGTTATTTGTCCTTGTCTCCCAATATACATATCCCTGACTAGTGTATTCTCCTCCATTGTGGTACATAGTATCTATCATAGAAAAGATTGATGATGTCAAATTGCTCTCTGCCATAAGTATTTTTTGAGAAAAATTTTCCTGAAAATATCATCAATCTATTCCAGACTGTACTTGATGCTGCTGGCATCTTTCTAGGCTTATGGGATGGCCTACAATCATCAACAAAAATACCTCGAATCAACTGGAAACCAACTGTTGCAAAATGGTGGCAGTTGTCATGCAAGGCTAAATACTTGGAGTGACAGTTTTCATGGAGGAGAAAAAGCCATATGATGACTTCATGAAGATATGGTGCAGGGGCTGCACTATGATCCCAAATAACATGGGAGATTACCAGCAAGTTGTTGTACTTTTTTTGATCCTTTCTAGAAAGAATAGATAGGGTGTCAATTGCCTGTCCCCCAAATGATATCAGGCCACAAGGGGCTACATCTCGTTTGACAACAAGTTGTATTAAATCACTATAATATGCATATGAGTCAGGACAAGGAAACTAAAACAAGACGGTAATTCACCCAGTGGTCATGTTTTTAACCTCCATGAATAGTATCTCATGCTGAAAGTTGCTCAGCCGATGCTTGCCATGTTTTAGCTGTGTGAGCTGTAACTCTGCAAAATTCTGAGGGCGGTTTAGGAGCAAGTCTGAACTTTCCCAATCTTGAATAAGTGTGTTGATAGTGGATGGAGGGACCTGGTGAAAGAGATCCATATGAACATCAACAAATCCCTTTGAGCTGGATCAAAGGTAAAGGAGAACTTGAATAGGGGTAGAAGATAAGGAGCAGATACAGCACTAATTTGGTCATTGATCTTTGAATATACCTGAAACAAATATAAATATAAATTTTAATTATTTGCTAGATTTCTCTTTCAAGTCATGGTCACTGGTGTATGAGATGGATGGAAGTAGTGAGCATGATTTAGCAAGAAGATGCTGGTACATTTGTCCCAATCAGTTGGAGATATACAATGTGAAGGATAAACTAATGTCGATTGCCAGTGATTAGGATGGATCATTGGGGTGATCAAGGTCATCCCTTCACTTGCCCTAGATCACGATGCGAGAATGCTACGCGTGCACACGACTTGGACGTTCCTGAACCAGACGCTGGAGGACGACGGCGAGACGATCTCGGGGGCAGGCCTGGCGAACGGCGTAGTGTAGCGATGGGACTCCTGGGAGTAGGCTAGGAAAGGAAATGCCTTCCCACGTTGTGGCAGGGTGTAAACTTTGATTTTGGCGGCTTTTTTCGCTCGATCCGTCATGGCGCCGTTGACGAAGCCAGAGGCAGTCTTGAAGCAGGCGGAGGGCCTCGTCTCCGTCGGGCAGACACACGCTGCGCTCCAGTCCCTCACTGAGATGTTCTCATCGAAGCGCTTCAGGTCGACCCCCCTCCCCGCCCTCGAGCCCATCCTTGTTCGCTTCGTCGAGCTCTGCGTCGACATGCGCAAGGGCAGGACCGCAAAGGAGGGCCTCATGCAGTACAAGAACATCGCACAAAACACAAATGTTGCCTCCATCGAGGTCGTCATCCAAAAATTCCTCGCACTCGCAGACGCCAAGGTCCACGAGGCACAGGAAAAGGACGA
>JBBPRR010001018.1:0-13797 GCA_038093115.1 Hortiboletus flavorubellus | reverse complement strand
ATTCGCCTTCTTTCCTGTATAATAATTGCTACCAGTTTGGTTTATCTTACGATAAGAAACTTGCGTGTCGGAAATTGGTGATATGTGGGTTCGTCAAGGATGGATTGAGCGGTGACAACAGTTGGGGCATATTGCATGCGCCATGTGCACAATGACGAATACACTCGATTGATACCTTAAAGACAGCACATATACGGGTAGTGAAAAATTCATAGATCCAATCAAACCTTGACCATTCACTGGTTCTTGACGCAGTTGTCCCAAGGTCAGCAAGCTTCACTTGAGAATGAGTGCCGGATCCCACAGGAGACTTGAAACTGAAACGATCGATCAATCGATCGAGTCCTAACTGTGATCGACGATGATCGTGTGGTGGCAGTGCAACAACAGTGCGACGTGGAGATCGCAGAGCGATTACATATGTACGGAGGCGGATCTGGGGAGAGCAACAGAAAGATATGTAGAAACCGAGAAAGCCGCACTGGTACGATGCAATGTAGTGGTCAACTGGACGCCATTGACCACCAACGCAGCGATGAGTCTTGCATGAAACCAAACCCCAGAGGGCCGACACCACGGCCGCTGGAGTCTCGATGTTGAAAGGACTGGGGTCAGGATACCTGCTCGATAGGGATCAACTGACCATCAATGCATCGACGAGTCCTGGGCAAGGCCAATACGGAGAGAACTCGAAACTACCAAAGTCTCGATGCGGAAGCTGCTGTGGAGGAGCGGACAGGCAGGTTGAACCACAGGCAGCCAGGGCCCAGGCAATAACGATGGCTTGCAGCCTGAAATGATATCACGGTGAGAGTCACTTGCACCGCACCACGTTGCCCCTCGCCTGGAAGCAATTTCCGGACCGCAGCACACAGCAAGTGGCGTGCGACTGGCACCCTGACTGGCTAGGACGGCCAAGCTCCCCGCGCTCAACGGAGACTCGACCCTTTCCTCATAGTCCTCGTGTTAGCATTTGATGTGGAATTACGGGGGTTGCTGCGCAAAGAGAAGCTAGATAACGAAACCACAGGATGGCATAGAGGTCTTAGCCAATGGTATCACGCACGTTCGACGCCAAGCTAGCCACTTGAGTGGCCTGAGTGGCAGATGGGCCCGCCACCACCTGCCACGGGACGTTGCTTGAGAAAATTTCACGACGGAAGTAGTAGGTGTGGCGGGCTGGTGGCAGGTGCAGTCTATGGGCGATGCAAAAAAACCATCCGAGGTCGCGGGATGTCCTAGAAATATACCTATTTTCGAGGGGGGTTTTGAGGGGTGCTCAAATATTGAGACGCTGGAAGGGCGAATGGGAATGCTTGTCGGTAACTTGATAAAAACCCGACCACTAGGGATTGATGTGTTCGGCTAGTGTTGACCGCCAAACCAGCATGGCTGCGCCCTGGACACAAATCGGGATTTTGAATGAAGAACATGAATGTAGGTGGCTCAGCGAATAGCGTCACGCGGTCAATATCCAACGGGGACGGTGTCAATTGGTATCAGAACAACATCGAAACCTTACCACGACCGGACTATAAAGAGTCGTCCTACCACTGCATCAAAGCGATTGCTCACCATATTATTACTCCTCTGTCACTGGACATTATGGTTATGGCCACAAAATAACGTGATATTCCTTGCAGCTGCAGTAGAAGAGTTTGCCTGTGGGGTGGTACCAAGGTGAGTACATCAGTCCTGTCCTATCGAGGATAACTGCAGCAGGATTCCAGTCCAAAGTTGCTCGTATGTTATTCGACCACATGGCCTCGGCACAGCCAGGTTGTTCATCGATTTTAGGGCAAGACTCTGTGGGGAAGCCACTTCACCGGACTCTGACCACGAAAGGCCAGAAAGATATAGATGTTAGATATAGTACAACGAGTCTCTATCTGTACATATTCAATGGAGAACCCTGAGTTGAAGTCGCGAGTCTTCCGCGAGGGGATCCAGAATCATGTAGTGACGAACTGTAACGCTGGTGTCCTGCCACCGAAAAATGCAATTAAACGTTGATTGTGCGCTCACTTTGGCACGTGCCTTCGCACAACTCTAATCGCCTGTTTGGTGGATTTCAGATTTGCGCTTGCAACGTGAATCACCCTGTCAAGCCGAATTGTCGTGAGGAGAGGTTTACAAAAGTTGGTCTCTACTAGGAACCAGACGTAATGTAATGTAGATTAGGAGTAACTATCTCGGTATGCAGGTCTTATCAACCCGGCTTCTCAAATGTGTTGAGTCACTTGATTTGCCTCATCCGAGTCCTCACTGGTACTGGTTGGCCCCGGGTCGTACCTTATGAAGATTAAAGTTAACGGATCTAAACGCCGTTATCAACAGTCTTTGAACACCGGCTGCAGCCACGGAGTTCAAAAACAAGGAACCCCAACTACATATATTTTTCGTAAATTCCCAGGACATCGGCAATCTGAGATCTGGGGAAACGGCCTGGGTGCAATGAACAGAACCTACGTATGGTATAAAAGATCTCGAGTTCACGACGTACCAGTTGCAGGTCGCTTTCCTCTCCTGACTACCGCTTTTCCCAGTGTCTACTCTTCCTTTAGTACTCCCTCCAAACGACATGGCTATCGATGAAAAAATTATAGGTGAGCCTTCTGCTGCCTAACGTTACGTGTCGTGACCGCTATGAAAGTGCCACAAGACTACGGCCACCATTTGAATCTGCGGATGCCAACCCCGACAATGTAAGCAGTCCCCCTATCCGTGTTGCGTTCACGTCCTCACAATTCCTCAATCAGGGAGAACCAGCCATGTCTTCCACAACGTTCAATTCCGGAGAACACACCCTCGTGCTCTGACAACCAATACCCCTGGGACACAAACCCAGTGTAGTGATGCCTCTGATTCAATCGCATTCACTGGCCTAATCGTCTCTCTAGTCACAATCCTAGTGTGCTTGACCCCGTTCACGTATCCGAGTAGGTATCTGTGAATGAAATATAAATTTCAGGCTTCACCGTGATTTATAGCACACAAATGCCACACATCCTCGGATTATGGAACCCACCCTCCGGGCAGCCAGGAGCACTGTCCATCCCGTACTCTCCTACAGCGATGAACGAGAGACATGGTAACCATATGATGTTGACTTCTTATCCTGCCCACGATCTAGGTCAGGATGTCAGCCATTGGGGTAGTCGCGCGACATTCGATCCCCCCATGACTTTGTGGCCGACTTCACCGGTCCGACAGCCTCTATTTCCCCTTGTTGACCACCAGATTAGCACTCTCTGGAATCCATTCATCGACCAATGGAGTGCGCACCCATCCCATGCAACGCCTTCTCACTACCCAAGCTCAGAAAACTGCAGGAATATCCCAGAGCCCTCTGTTCCACATTATTCTCTTCCACGCCAAGCGTTTGGTCTGATTTCACCTCATTTCTACCCACATCCAACGTCAACCGGGCTCGTTGAAACGGTTCCTCCTTCCCACTTCCCTTTCTATCGTATACCATACTTGGAGTCTACCCGTTTGTCCCACCCCAGACGTTGCGCCCGTGCGATCGAGTACGAGGGGATGTTGATCGACGAAGAAGAACTCCTCAATGGTCTGACGGAACCCAGTGGAAAGTTCAACGTTCTTCAATGCCGCTGGGAAGAAGATCGCTCCCCGTGCCCCCTCTGGATCAGAGGTGACAAGTCATGTATTCATGCGCATATCCAGAAGTGGCACGGAGGAAAGCCCGGAGGGGATAAATTCCAAGTTGATTGTCATTGGTCTACTTGCGACAAGACGATGTTGAAAGAGTCCATCGCAAGACACATCCTAACCATCCATCTTGGAGAGATGTGGGAGTGCCAGGGTTGTGGGAAAGAGGTCGTTCGGAGCGATGCCTACGGGCGTCATGCTGTGAGGTCAGAGTTTGAAGCTTGCCGAACCTCGGGCGCGCTGATCACGTACTCTTCTGATGCGCGGGTGATCGACGCTCGCGCCGCTCTGGATAGTGCAGGAAGGCTAGTGTATGCGGGTGCATGATTATGACCTGCTTTCGCAGATTCCTGATACGCTGTGATTTTCTCTCCCTTGTCGTGATGTATATTCTTCCCGTGCTACAAACTAGTCAACATGTGCATGCCAATCTACTACTCTATCGATATTCGATCGAAGCTTATTATTTATGTGATTTGACCGACAACCACGAAGAACAGATGCTGTTTTTCTCATGGTTAAATTTGGGGTCGTCAGCTAGCAGCAAAGTGGAGCACTAACGAGGATCTAGAGAGGATCAGTGTTTCTCCTTCTGAGTCGCGGCAGGCAAACATTCATCCACAGTGGTACCCAAGGTACAACACAAGCGGTCTACTTCCAGCCACGTTTCAGACATCCGCAATTCCGATCATATCTAAGATTTGAATTTAAACTGTCATGGCTTCAATTGGTTAGCCGACCCACGGGGCTCCGAGAGTTGCTACTGATCCTAGGCTTCACTTCCACGACAACCCCCGTAGTAGGAATTCGGGTGGGCAGTATGACAATGTGCAAGGATTGGTATTTTAACATTCGGGCGAGGCGAGTATGTCGAGGAACAATGGCGGGGGATTCCAAATCTCAAGGTTACTGCCTTTCAAATTTGAGTGAGTAGTTTCCCTCGCAGATTCCGTTCTGGGTCATTGGATAACGTGATAACCAGTACGGGGACAGCCCACTACTAGTAGCACAGGTACGGTGGCTCGTTACCACTGTCTCCTGGCATCGAGACTATCCAGGAAAAGCGGTGTCCACTGGAAACTGGGACAATATAAGTCGACTTCTCGTTGGGGCCGCCCAAGTGAGTTTTTTTCCGTAGGGGACACGAGGCGAGCAAGGGAGCGCCCGGATCGCCCGGTTGGTCTTTTTTATTCCCAGGCATGGCTCTTGTTGACATTTCACTGCTTCTTGCTCGTCCCCAGCCGGTGCATCCTGCCGGACCCTCCAACGATTGCGACAAGGTTCAGTTTTCAGCCCACCTGAGCTGATCGATCTAGGCACGCACAAAGAATCCCGACAATAAGCCGATTGGAAGCCCTCCAAGTTTGAGCCTGCCGACTGGCTCGATCTGGGCTGCCGACCCGCCACTTTGGCTGGCTGGGCCAATATCGGGTTGGAAATGTCACGTCCTTTGGCACCGTTCCAATTCATACCTGGCTTTGGCCATGGTGTTGATTGGCGGGCAACCATGAGGTTGGCCTTTTCTGTCTGGCATAAATACGGAACACTCTGCCCGTCTGTAACTTTGTTCCCGGATTAAAAGTCACCCAAATTCTCGATTATCATGACATCTTTGTGTTTTTCAGACGACGGTCCCAGGCAAAACGAGTACGGATGTTTCTCGCTGAATGACGCTCATTGTGATGCTGATCTCTCCTCAGCAGCTTCGCTGGTTCTTTTGAAGAGATTTTGGAAGACTTTACTCACCTGTGGTCGACACTCGCGGACTCTCCCAAGCAACTTCCACTGTGAGCATGAGATAGAGATCTACTCGTCCGCGCTAATATAGCATACCATAGACCTCTCCCCGACCCTGACCCGCCGAGCCTCTTACGGGCCCATCCCTCCACCGTTTACCCACCCGCTTGTGAAGCACGACACCCGGCAGGTTTCTTAGGGGGGCCTTCCAATTCCATGGCCCACACTTCCTTTGATCACCGCGGTCGACCTCCTCAACCCAATCCTCAATGGACTCCACACCTTGGACCATCTTTCAATCCCCCGGACTCAGTTGTTGCCCCAACTACTCAACGCTCACCTGCGACTCTTGATGCTGGCAATCTATTGGTGCGCGGAGATATAGGAGAATGCCCCTCTTCAGTGAGAAAATGCCGCCAAGCTCTGCGTCTGTATCGCTTGCTCATGGGTATACCAACTACATAGGTCGCCGGCGGTTCTTCGCCTGTCCATGACTTCCCGCAATACCCCCCGACCTATGGACAACCACGTTACAATGGCTCCCATACGATTATTAGCCAACATGAGCCATTTCACCCTGCCATGCGTATACCCCATCTACAAATGCAACTTGCTCCTGTCAGCGTGATGCCGGATGTGGCGCCTCAACCTCAACCTACCCGTCACCCGACTCGGACATCTTCATTCCCAATCCAATCGGTCTCGCCTAAAGAGCTGGTATTACCCACTTGCCAGGAGGTGAGGGACGCTGGTGTGCCTACTCCCCCTTCCTGTCGCTTCGTCGCTTCATATTTTGCGCATCGGCCTCCCCCTACCCCTCGAAAGTCTCGGAGCCACTCCGTCGCAAGTTCTCCCTCCCGCCCTACTCGGACATCTTCGTTGCCGGTTCAATCGGTCTCACCTAAAGTATTGGCACCACACATCTGCCAATGGGTGGGGGACGATGGTATGCCGTGTGGGGCGCAGATCACACGGGCAGATCTCTCCCAACACCTCACTATTCACGACGTCAAGGACAAGGCACACGACCATCGCCTGTTGTGTAGATGGTTGGGATGCCGGCTCAGGGGAGACAAACATACGATCAAGCGCGAAAGCATCCTGCGCCATGTCTTGGAAAGACACATGGGCTACAAACGTGTCCCTACATTGTAATTAGATTCAGGTGCGGATTATCCTTGAACTTGTACATTCAGACGACCCGCTGCCAAAGACTACGCGAAATTCCTGGGAATGGTGTTTCTTCGTTTTTTGGTTCAACATCTACTATATACTAGAGACATGTGTGCTGTTTTCTTCTCCCGGAGTGTTGTACTACATATTATTTTCTCGCTGTTCTTCGGTGCGGGACGCCCATGGTCAGTTATGGTTGCGAGAGCTAGATGATAGACGTAATTTATTTAGTGATGATATAAGCGTCGCGCACCATGCACTTAGTTACTTGGTCGTGATATTCAATGATACCACTTGCCAGTGGCCCAGTGCATCGAATCATCGTTTGACTGTTGCGCCGAGTAGAAAAGTACCGCCGCCGCTCCATCTCTGCGAGGGTCGTGACAGTAAATCGTCACAGGCTACCAGTATTTTTGACTTGAACTTCCCAACATACCCACCAAGTCAACCACCAGGACCAGTGCCGAATCAGTCCATACTACATATCGGTGTACGACACTTGCCGAATTTTCAAATCGCAGCGATGGGCGTACTATGAGTCTCGGGCATTGCCTACGCATGCATATCTCGCCTCCAGCCTGCGCCTGGTTCGTCCCTTCTCCGATCGCGAGCCAATCAGTACGGGATCGACCCCGATTCAAGGTGCGGCTTCCAATCCTATTAGGAGTTCGAATTACCGTAAAACGAACGCAAACTGACTCAGTGGAACTGCTTTGATGCATGCGTGGTGCCAATTGGGTTCAATGCCCAGATAGATCCATGCTTACCAAGCCTGCCAACTTGAAGTTCCACCGCCTCGGACTCGGAGAGCCCATCAACTTACTCCCAACAGTTGGTCTGATCGGCTATCCCAGATGGCCCTCAAAAATGTTTCTACCAATCGGCTGGTACCTAGTGGCTAGCTCGGTGCACAGGGCCTGCCACATACTAGCAGCTATGCGGTATTTTTGGCATGGAAGCGTTGGTATGCAATGGTTTGCTGTGACACAGGACCGCGGTACGGGGCTTAAAACGAGTTTCTTTCTGTCAGATTTCCCATGGTTGCTCTCCGTTGTAGTGGGGGGTGGGGAGGGAGGGAGGGAAGTTATCCAGATTGAAGTGCCTAGGAAGAAAGGTAAGTTCTTCTCTGAATTATTGCCGACCTATTCGATGTTAAAGTATCCCTCCCCAGTGCAGAAAGATTCTCCAATGCATAACAATTTTCTTGATGATGTCGAATGCATTTTTATTCTCTCACGCACCGTCAGCCCAGGACTCCATGTTATCGTGTCGGAATGGTAAGGCAGGCTGCCAATGTTTTGGCTAGCAATGGCAAGCGGGTAATTTCACCAACTGTCCCTCCCGTAACGGGCATGGGCAAGCTGCCAATGCCAACGGCTAGGACGAGTACTGGGTATTTAATCGGCGAGTGTCCCATGTCCCGACCCCCCTTCCCCTCAATGACACGGCGAAGATGGTACCTCTCGATCCATCCGTGTTTCAAACCCGGCAGTTCGAAGAGAGTGCTTCTGATGTCACCAGAGCCGCCTTGACTTCGGTCTTCCACGGTTTCCCCTTACCAAGCAGTCATGGTCCGGGCTCTCACTATCCTGATACGAGTTCTCATTCGGCACCTGTCAACCAAGCGGCGTTCGACCTGGGAGTGCAAGATCATTCTTCTACCTTCCTCGCATCAGATTTTTCATTCGATTCGGATGCTTCTGATGCTACATTCACTCCCCTAGATCCAACACAAGATTACGTTCTACGGGTTTCTCCAGATCTAGAATACGGATGTGGTATCATGCTCTCTGGGGATCCTGTAAGTTTTTACGTTTTCATTCATGCACCGGGCTCGACGTCGATGATCTTCAAAGGCGGCAAGAAACGTCCCACAAACCAGCGATGAGGGCTCCGGGTATTTCATGTCTTCGTCCCTTTATACCCCGCCAACAACATACACAAATCTTGACTCTCGAACTTCGTATTTGGGTGAAGACAAGGAAGGAACTTTCCAGGTGGGGCGAACTACCGATCTTGTGTTATGTGCATCACTAACTTTCGGATGTAGAGTGCTGAGAGTTCTTATGCACCCTCTCTTGCGGCTATCCCGCTCCCGGGTTGGGTTATTGATCGACCAGAAGCCGAAATTTCGTCCGAGAATCCCTTCATCTCCAACCTCGCGGATCCCGCAACCGGGATCGATGGTTCATCACACCCTTGGCAGAGTCTTCAGATGGTTGACCCCGAAGTGAGTTGGCCGTGTTCTGTGTCCACAGCTTGTTGAACTGATGTTGCATCACGTTCGTCATTAACCTTTGGATGTAGAACACCACGAGTTTTTCTACACCCTATCTTGTGGATATCACCCCCCCGGGTTGTGTTATTGGTCAATCAGAGGTTTTTTTGTTCGAGAATCACCCCATCTCCAACTTGGCAGATCCCGCAGCCGGGATTGACGGTTCGTCATACCCTGAGGCGAGCCCTCATACGGTTGGCCTCGAGGTGAGTTAACAGTGTTCTGTGCTCATCTGTGACCTATTGAATCCGGCTTTACAGGAGATACAGGGTCCGCCCTACGCTGCTAGCCCACCCTCCGTACAACAGTTGACTCTGGCCGCGAAACCTCACCGTGAGGTTCTCTGCCAGTGGAAAGATGGAGACAACCCAGTGTGTGGGAAGCCAATCACCCACGAAAGTGCTCCCGGACACCTGTCCGAGCACGGGATCAGGGAAATGTCCCGTGACAAACCCACGACGTGTCTTTGGGTTGGGTGCAAGAGAAAGAAGCCCGTTCGTCGTGAGAGCATAGCCCGGCATGTCCGTTATGTGCACGTGCGCGAGAGGCGCCGGATCAACTAAACCAAATACTGTTTTTTCACCCAATTTTCTATTGTGGGTTCGAGACCTACCAAGGCTTGAAGCATGCTAGCATTTCATTTTTCTCCTCTATGATCGTATGGTGTTTATAACATGCAGTGTACTCTTGCTTTCATTTAGCACTGGTTCGGTACACTACTACCACGTCTGGAAACGTACTAAGCATTATCATTATGATATCTTAATAAATGATGTCGTATGCTAGGCACTACTCCAACTTGAAAACAGTAAACTCTATGTCTCTTGTATAACCCGTACCTCTTCGGAGACGTCCAACATACAAATTACCCAGGAACCATAGCGGGTAGATTGCATACGACCTCTAGACTGCTTTTTTCTCTGTAGGACCCCATTGAGATGGTAGTTTGGCCGCCAATGCCGCCGCCTAAAAGGGTTTAGGTTATAGTAAGAGAGTTGTTTTGATTGCATGCGTGGTAATTGGGTTGTCCAAATAGATACATGCTTACCAAGCCTGCCAGGTTCCACGTTCCTCCGAAAGTCCTTCAACTTCAACTCCCACCAGTTGATCTGATCGGTTATCGCATTGCGATGACTCTCAAAAAAGTTTCTACAAATCGGCTGGCACTTAGTGGCTAGGTGGGTGCACAGGGCCTGCCATATACATGCGGTATTTTTGGCACAGAAGCGTTGGTATTCAATGCTTTGCTGTGACACAGGACCACGGTAGGGGGCTCAGCCGCTCAATACGAGCTTCCTTGGTCGGACTTCCCATGGTTTCTCTCCGCTGTAGTGGGGAGTGGGAGGGGGTCATCTATGTTGGACCTTGGAAGAAAGGTAAGTTCTCCGAATTATAGCTGACTTGCTCGGGGTTGAAGTATCCTTCTCCAGTGCAGAAAGATTCCCACTTTCTTGATGATGCCAAACGCATTTCCACCCTCCCACGCACCGACCATCGTCGATCGTTCATGTTATCGCGTCGGAATGGTAGGGCAGGTTGCCAATCCCAATGGCCAGTACGAGTGCTGGGGAATTTAATGGGAGCGCCCCATGACCTGACCTTTCTTCTTCCCCTCGATGACACGGTGAAGATGATCCCTCCCGATCCATCCGCGTTTCAAACCTGGCAGTTCGAGGAATGCTTCCGAGGTCACCAGAGCTCCACGGTATCTCCCTGCCAAGTGGTCATGGCCTGGGCTCCCCCTGTCCTCATGCGAGTTCTTATTCGGCACCTGTCGACCAAGCGGTGTTCGACCTGGGAGTGCAAGATCATTCTTCCACTTTCCTTACTTCGGGGTTCACTCCCCAAGATCTGACACAACGTCACGTTCTACGGGTTTCTCCAGGTCTAGAATGTTGCTTACACGTCATGCTTGCTGGGGATCCTGTACATTTTTACGTTTTCGTTCGTGCACCGAGCCCAATGTCGATGACCTTCAATGCTTCACAAATCAGCGACGAAGTCTTTGGATGTTTCGTGTCTTTGCCTTCCGATACCTATATCTCCGAAATACCATACACAAGTCCCGACACTCAGACCTCGTATTTAGGCCAAGACACGAAAGGGAGTTTCCAGGTGGGTGAACTACTGGTCCTTGGGTCATGTTCATCACTAACCTTTGGATGTAGGCCGCCGAGAGTTCCTATGCATTATCTCTTGTGCGTATCCCGTTCCCAGGTTTGGATCTTGGTCAACCAGAACCTGGTTCTCGTCTGAGAATTTCACCATCTCCAACTTCGCGGGTCCCGCAGTGGGGGTCGATGGTACATCACACCCTTGGCAGAGTCCTCGGGGTCGTATCCTGTGTTCACTCGTAGCTTATTGAACGGGTTGCTGATATTTGCGTCACGTCCGTCAAACCTTTTGACGTATACCACCGCGGGTTCTTATGCACCCTCTCTTGTGGTTGTCCCGCCCCCAGATTGGGTATCGATCGACCGAAGCTGGTTCTTCATCTGAGAATCCCTCCATCTCCAACTTCGCGGATCCCGTAGCCGAGATCGACGGTTCATCACTCCTGGGGAGGGCGGTCAGTTGATTGACGCCGAGGTGGGTTAGCAGCGTTCTGTGTTCACCCATAGCTTGTCGAATCAGGTTTTACAGGCCATACAGAGTCCGTCCTACACTACTAGCCCACCCTTCGTGGAACACATGATGCTGTCCGTAGATCCCCCATCCTCTGCCAGTGGAAAGATGGAGACGAACCAGTGTGGGGAGCCAATCACGCATAGAAGTACTCCAGGATACCTGTCCAAGCACGGCGTCGAAAAGATGTCCTGTGGCCACCCTACGTAGTGTCATTGGGTTGGCTGCAACAGAAAGAAGCCATAAAGCGTGAAAGCATACGCAGGCACGTCAGCGAAGTGCACCTGGGCGAGAAACGTCGTCCCTCAAAGTAGGTACAGTAATCCCATCTCCGAGGTGCCATGATGTACAATCTAAATACCGGTCAACGATACTTCACCCGACTATTGTGGGTTTGAGACCTAAGTATGCCAGCATCTGTTCATTCTTCTTCTTTATGATGCATGGTATTTATAACTACTCTTCCTTTTATTTAGCACTGGTTTGGTACACTACTACTTCATCTGGAAATGTACTATGATATCTTAATAACGCTTATCCAACGGTGCATGATATCTGCCACCTATTACTCCATCACGGTGTGGCATGCATATTCCGAGTTAGTTCTCTTGTGATGCTGTCGTCACCTTGGCACAACCCCGAATAGTCAACGTTCCAACTTTCTAAGTCTCTCTTATAACCCATACCTCTCAGACGTCTATCACAAATTACGCAGGAACCACTGGCACAGCGGGTAGATCGCAGTATGACCTCCAGAGCACCTTTGTTCTCTGTAAGACATCCCCATCGGGATGATAGTTTGGCCGCCACTGACCGCCAGTGTTGCTGTGCTCTCCGAGCCATACAAACGCCGGGACTCTCTCCCAGAGGTGCGGCGTTGAATCGGCTTTGATCGGTTATTGATTGCATGATGGTCACTCGTTGCGTGCCTGCGCCCATCCATGGTTCACGTATTGCTCTCCAGGTTTTTACTTCCAAAGGTCGTGCAGCCTATCTGTCCAAGGACCCTCCAAACATCCTGATGCCAAGTCCGACCCTCGGATAACCCTCCACTCCAAGGCGTTCACTCTGATTTGCTATTGGATGCCTTGGCGTGCACTGGCCATCATCTTCTTTGCTCCTGTAATAGCTTGCTTCTTGCGGCTGTGATGTGTGCTCATACATGCCACCTGGTAGTGGCACTGTCGCCGTGTGGCAGACTGGGATAAATACCCAGAGAAGAGAACGACCTGCCTGCCAGTGAGCTCCACTGCACCAGTCTTGATAATTTCTCCCTTGCCCCCTCACCAACGAACGTAAACCCCCAACTAAGAAACTGACGCGCACGCTGGCACCGAACAGAGGTAAGCACGAAAATTGGGGGAGAGGGGCCCTTTTGTAAAGACGAGCTTATATTGACTTCTCGAACGTAGGCGAAAGGTTACTTTCGGCACCACAACCCCATACTGCGACGTTATAACCGATGGCGTTCACGCGTTTCGAACTTTGTCTTTCAGGCTGGAGGCTCCACGACGCTCAGGGTCGGCCTCAGTTGACCGTCTCGAAGCAGAGCCACAACCTCATTGTCACTGGCCAGGCGTTTGGCGCCAGGGTCTCCGTCCGCATATGCCTGCGTTGGTGCACGTGGCTTTACAGGTGGTACGACAACCTGCTTCAGAGGCTGCAGAGGTCCGTGGATTCCAAGTCCAGATGCTTGCCACCCCCGAGTTTGTGCGAGATGAAGGACTTGTCTACACGGCGGCATCCGATGGCAATCCCTTACGAACTGGTCGAGGTGTGAATTCCCCGTCTTTTCTTTCTTTCTTTCTTCCCACTTCTTGCTTTTATTCGACATCCGTTCCAAAGTCCCCCCTCTATACGGCGATATATGTACCATTATAACTCCTTCGACCCGACGATACCCGTTATTCATATGGGCTTCTTTCCATACCATTCATTGGATATGTTTTTTCTCCAACGCATCATATAGTCTTTTCGTGGATAACGTTTCGTCCCGTGTTCTTGAAAACATTACAATACACTTTACTGTACGAACCTGAATTACAAAAAAAAAGCTCTTCACGACGATGATACGCACGGCAAGTCCTACGGCTGTAGTATCTTGGTCAAAGTTACGGTATTGTCCCCGTTTATCTTGGCTCTGTAGGCCACAGGGCTAGGAGAGCTGATGGCATGGGCTAGTTTGCATCGGGGCTCCCTACGAGTGTGGTACCCCACGCTATCTGGGCGCGTATACGGCCCCTTGCACATCGAACATAGCCATCTCAAGCCAAGATGAGTGATAAAGTGTCTCACCAGTCCGCCCTTTTGGG
>JBBPRR010001017.1:0-13804 GCA_038093115.1 Hortiboletus flavorubellus | reverse complement strand
AAACACAATCCCGCTTACAATTGCTCGAATCTGAACTAACTCAACTAAGACCACTACTACTGATGCAGCCACTAATGTCACGTTCATCGTTAACCCCTACTACGCCGAACCCCAGGACTCAATACATCCGGAGACGAAAGAAGGATGCGGTCACCACAGAAGACGAAGATCACAGCCCCAGCGAAGACGAACCTCTAATAGACCCTTTCGACACGCCACACACCTCACACTCTCAAGCAACTCCAAGGGTCAAGTCCCGTAAAGCAGATGCACCCAGCAATCCCACGAATCCACACAAACGGCGACCATCTCAGAAAGCCGCCTCGCGGGGTCTCAGTGCTGATGCCAGAGTGGAACATCTCATTCTAGCAGTCCGTAAAATCGGTAAGCATCGCGCTGGAATAATGTCCGGAATGGTGCACCACCTGGAAGAACTCGAGCGAGAACGGAGGCGGGAAGAGTCAGCAACAACCGCGGTTGCAAGTACACCCAAGACACCTAAACGCATCACGTCGCATCCCGCGTATCCACTTGAGGGTGGATACGTTTACCTGAATAACCAGACGCGACCCGGGCCTGGGATCCAACCAGTCCCAATGTTCATTCCTGCATATCCCCACCATCTCCTGCAAACCCCCAACTCGTCAACGACGGCCCCTTCTGTCACCTCATCTGCACCACAATCCGCACAGAAACCGAAGCAGGATGCGAGGACGAATAACCCGCCTACACCTCTCGACTCGTTATTAAGTGCCGCTCGCACGATGATGTGCGAAGACGTCGATGTCGAGGCCGAGGAGGAAATAGATGTAGTTGGTGACTCGCCTGCCCCCACCGCAGGTACACGCCATGCGCGACCTGGGGACATACTTGGAAGTCCGGTCCCGAAGCGGCGAAAGGTTACTGCGCGTGCCGACAAGCTAACCGAACTCGCAAGTCGAGCCACGGGTAATGCGTCTGCGTCATCCGTAAGTGCGGGTGCTGGGAGGGTCAGGTCGGCCTTGGATGTGTTGGCCGACCAAGCTGCGGCGTTTAGTACTCAAGAACAGTCCGCTACACCATCTCAGACACAAGCACAGACGCAGACGAAAGGCAAGGGGAAAGAGAGAGCCGACCCACAACCACAAGAGCCTTCCAGTTCGACCCCTAAAACACGCAGGAGGACAAAATCGGCGAGGAAAGAGCCCGAAGTGGACGCACCTTCGTCGGCACCTGTGTCCCGTTCCAGGACACCCAAGTCGGAGACAGGGGACAATCAAGCTGGTTCTACCCGTATCGCGCAACCACGGCCTGGCGGGTCTGCGGCAGAAGCGCTAGTCGATCCAGGTGGAGGGACGAGTAGCGCTAGTACATCTCAGACGCTCGATTCGACATCGGTTTCTGAAGGGAATCACACCACAACAAACGACGGTACACCAAATCCCCAATTGCTAGACACTTCTCTACATGTGGACGATCCAGCGGATGCAACTCCCAGACAGGGTTCTCGTATCCAGGGCACGCCCGGCGTGGGATTGGATGCGACGGTCGTTCAACCGAACCTTGCAACCATGCTAGTATCGTCAATGTCGGAGAACGAGCGTCGTGAGGAGCCGCGGCCACCTCCGGACTCTGAGACAACGCCATCTGGAGGCGATAACGACGGGGGTTCTGGCTCAGGACTCACGACGTCCAGTGCACCAGCTAAGAACAAGGAACTGGTCCGGGTGGCAGAGCAAGACGTGCCCGTACCCGCAACGCCAGCAAAGCGCCAACGAAGTCCATACGTCAAGTGGAGTAAAGAAGAGGACGACCTACTCGCGCAGGTACGTCGTCCTTCTGCCGCGTCGGCGTAGGCAATGCCGACAAAAAAGGAATGCATGTAGGCAGTTGCCAAGTATGGGCAGAAATGGGATTTGGTGCAAAAGGCGTTGCCGTCGAGGGGGTACCACCAAGTGCGGCAGCGGTGGCTGCGCAAGCTAGGTGAGTCTCCGTTGGCAGAACTGCCCAAGACACAGACGTCGTGTTCGCTAACCGGTATTGTTGCAGGGGTATTTGATAGCAAACCCGACCTGTCGTCGTTTCAGACGGCGGCGGCGGCGTTCCCGCCGACGTCGCGCGGGGACGGTGTCGAACCGAGAGGGAATCTCAAGTTGGGGTTGGCACCGTTGAGCAGTGAGAAAGCTTTTTCTGGGTTGGTGGGGAGGCCGCCTTCGCTGCCTTCGTGATTGGTTCTTTAACGATATATGTTATATGCTTGATTTTAGTAGTTATCGGGTGGTGTATGATGCTTTGTTTGTACTAAGTGGGATCTCAGACTCTGGGTCGTGTTGGAACCCAGCTTTGCTAAGACCGTTCGTTCTCCGAGTCTGAACAATTGTACTTCTCGCCACTTTGTCCCTAACCCTAATGGGGTCCAGAACGAACTACCTTCCTGAAAGTCCGACACCTTTCTGAGTCTCTCCCAAACACTCAGGATTTATACAGAGAACCTTGGTCCTCGGAATGTTTTGCCCTATGTGCACTATCACTACAAGATGCAGCAATGACCCCGATCCTAGAGCGACGGACCAATGGAGATGGAGATTCGAACTTGACTCGCTAAGCTTAGCTTCCCACACGCGGATCCGGTTGTCTTTCCATATATATGTAGCGAACGAGCCTACCATCGTACGCTTCCCACCTTAAAATTTGCTCCACAGGCCCTGCACGACGAGCTACCGCTGTTTTCTGACGATACATCATTTTACAAACGTTCCTAACCCCCCCCTCCCCCCAAATACCATCACCGACGCCGACACCAACACTGACCGAGCTCTATCACGATGGCTAACACCGTCGCCCGGATGGTAGCGTTCATGGCGGCCGGCGCGTCGATCAATACAACCGCCCCACCGCTAGGGTTCCCGAAAGAGCTGCAGCAGTCGTGGGCACAATATTCGCCCTGGTTCCCCGCGGCGACGTACGTCCCACCGGTGGTAGGGTGCCAAGTCGTTCAGGTATGTTCACGTATGGAGATCGGACACGACTATTGACGCGCGTCTTCGTCTGGGATACGTCGATGACTGATGTCACGTTCGTTCCTTGTTCGTCTGTACTGGCAGGTCAATCTGGTATGGCTCCCCTCGATTCTATCCTATTTTCCGCGAGAGACCGAACAAATCTGACTGGTGAATTGCGATGGTCGCAACCTTGAAACACAGTTACAACGTCACGGCGCACGATACCCCACAAAGGACCCTTCCGAGGCTATCCAGAAGAGCGTGAAGAGGCTGAAGCGCGCAAAGAAGTTCAAGGACCCAAAACTTGCGTTTGTCCAGCAGTACGAGTACACGCTTGGGGTCGACGATCTGGTCCCGTTCGGGGCGGCGCAGTACGTTTTGTTTTCCCCATGTCTCTCGTTATACTCATTGCTCTTTTTCTTTGCTTGGCCGTGTCAAGGTCGTTCGACGCAGGACAGGAACATTTCGTGCGATATGCGGGTCTCGTGAACGAAGAGATGCTTCCATTCATCCGGACTTCGGAAAGTGAGCGTGTGGTTGATTCAGCATGGGACTGGGCTGCTGGTGAGGAATGACAGGACATGGACAAAAGAGCATGTCTTTCTTAAACCGAGGCACGCAGGATTCGCGCACGCGAGCAAGCAGAGATACGTGCCCGGGGTATCTGTGATCATCTCTCAGTTGGTTAGTCTCGCGTGGTTACTGCTCTTCGGAGTGCATCTTACTCCCCGCTAGACAAATGACACATTGGATGACAAGATGTGCCCACAAGCGGGCACATCTAGTGACGAGACCAACGCATGGGTAGACGCATTCACGCCTGCAATTGCTGACCGCATTAACGCCGCAGCGCCGGGTGCGAACCTGAAAAATGCTGACGTAGTGAACCTGATGTCCCTCTGCCCGTTTGACACGGTAGCACAGGAGGAACCCAGCCCGTGGTGTGATCTGTTCACGCCCGAAGAGTGGGCATCATATGAGTATTACGGCGATCTCAACGATTACTACAGGAACGGGTGGGTGGTCATTATTCGTGCCATCCCTGCGCAGTCCTCCACCATCCACTGAACCGCGGACTCTAAAGATATGGACAGAAGCTCGGGCGCGTTCAGGGCGTTGGATACGTCAATGAGTTGCTTGCCCGGCTGACAGGCCAACCCGTCCAAGACGAGACACAAACCAACCATACGCTCGACGGATCTCCCATCACCTTCCCTCTCGATCGCACCTTTTACGCAGACTTTTCGCACGACAACGAGATGATTTCGATCTACAGCGCACTCGGGCTCTTTTTGCAGCCCCACGACCTCGACCCGACACAGCCAGACGAGGGGCGCACTTGGAAGGATTCGCTGTTGGTGCCGTTCTCGGGGAGGATGATCACGGAGAAATTAGCATGCAGTGGGAGTGGGAAGCAGGGCGAATACGTGCGGGTGTTGGTCAATGATGCGGTGCAGCCGCTCGCGTTTTGCGGTGCGAGCAGGGATGGGGTATGTGCGCTCGCAGATTTCGTGGAGAGTCAATCGTATGCGCGGAACAATGGAGAGGGGGATTGGGCGCTATGTCTTGCGGAGGAGACGGAAGCATGAGATGATGGGGACCATCGTCTGTCTCGAGAGTACTTGTGTTGGCTGGGGTCAGGTGACCGAGTTTTGGAGGAATCGCTTTTTTAGGAAGCAGCATGGAGGTTGTGGTTTGACAGTCGCGCCCAGCAAGGTGCCAACTTTTTACCGGTTTGTTACGGTGTGGTCCCCCCGGCTGTCGTTTTCTTGTCGCGACAGCAAGTCTGCCAATTTAGTTCCCCTCTCTTACAGACGATATGGTATGACGGAAGGGGGTGGGTGAAGTTTGTGCAGAAATTTTGGGACCCCCACTTAGCAAGGTAATCGGCCGCAATGCCGACCTCTAGAGAATAGATCCATGAAACTATTGTTTTAATCAAGATTCGTAGATAGCCAGATAGACAGTACATCCAGATGAGATAACGTGAGAAGTTGGGGAGGTTGGGAAGTTGCGCTAATGCGAGTCGATGATACATGCACAAGGAAAAGTTTGCGTCCATTATCGCTACATGATTCACCGACGAAGAACCACCAAAAAGAAAAACCCAAGATCAGAACTGATATAGATAATCAATTTACCGCTCAGGGAGTAACATCAACTCTGCGCTCGGCTTGTCCGGTGAGCCCGGGTCAGAGATGAGAGGAGCCCCGTCGGGGTCGAACTCGAGATCCACTTGAGGGCGCGGGCCTTGTTCAAGCCCGTCACGGTCATCGTCAGTCATAGGGAGCGGTGATGCGGAAGCGAGTCGGTCGAGAAAGCTCATGTCGAAGGTGTTATCAACGGTGTAGAAACTCTCATCTCGTGAGGGTGATGGGGGTGGAGCTCGTAGAGCTGGTGACTGCGATGCGCGGGTAACGTTTGAAGCAAAGAAGGTGTAGATGTAGGAGGGTGAGGTGCTCGTGCTTGCGGCTGAAGCACGGCCGTGCCAGTAGCCTGGTCCCTGAGGGCATATGAGCACCTGCGAAGAATGCTGATGGGAAAACAGCCCGTCCGCAGCAGTTTGGCAAGGTTTATAGCGGGTCCCCAGTGTGTTACCGCTGTGCAGGTGTGAGCATCGGATAGAAGAGAATAAATGTACTTACCAGATTCCACAACCCACGCCTTCTCGAACACATCCACACGCACTGCGGATCATCCTGACGACTGTACGGCACTCAAAGTATGACGCATCCATTGGTACGACAGCAGATGTCGCCTCATCTTTCCCGACCCACACACTAGATCCATCCGGACGTGAAGCTCGCAAGTGAACCACAGCCCCACACCCATTCGTCTTCCGCAAATGATCGTCACGTCGACGCAGACCACTGTCCGATGTCGACGGATAAGATGGCAGTGGCGACCGTACGTAGACCGGCGCTTGTTGTATGAACGACGATGAAAACTCCTCTCCGCCACAGTAGAGCGTATAGCCGCATGTGTCTGGCCCGGGGACGACGGTTCTGCTTTGTAGACGAGGGGACGATGGGTCATAACCCTGTTCCCAAGCTTGCGTTGATTCGTCGTCGTCGCTCGGAGGCTCGATCCATGAGGGTGTTCTGGCGACAACGACAGTTGGTGGTGTCACCCGACCGCCTTCATTGCGTTGCGCGCTCAATAGACTGTGATCAAGCCTCATTGCTCCTCTTCTCCGCAGCCTGGATGCTTCACCGGTTCGCACGAGATCCGAAAGGACAATGGAGTCATCTGCATCTGTGGGTTCTATTTGGTCTGGATATAGTGGCCGAACGGGCGGGGAGTCGTTTCTATAGCGCATGGGCATATTGAGCGTCGATGGTGTGATGGTCGTTCCGTGCAAACACACATCCTATTGCTCGATACAAATTGTTGGTGGATTAGGTAAGTCAGCACTATTACGTCATTAAACCTCGTTAATGTTGTCGGTGCCGGTGTCACCTCACTGCTCGCACGACATATGTACTAGGTTGATTCGTCCTCACGGCGTTTGTTGTTTGCTCAGGTAGCATTACTCGCCATGGAAAAAAACATCGTGGTTCGGATAGAGTTTAACATCAGGGCTTGAAGAATGCCGCGGCCATGGATTGAAACCCTTGCCATGGCATTCATTCGTTAAGAAGGCAGGCTTAAGTGAAAATAAATCGTGCCCTATTAGACGTGAAGATGGAGCTTGCGTTCTCATCACCTTGGATTCCAAGGTTCGTTCCTCCTACTTACCGTCACAAGCTCCTTGACCCGCAGAATACAAGGAACCTCGTAAGCCCCTCGTCGACGAGGACCACCAGTGCCAGTGGGGGACTTTCTTCTTTGCTGTGTTAGTGAAGAGAAACAGGTGAATATTAAAATAGGCGTCGAGTGTGCAGGCAAACGATTCGGCATACCAATATGGCCCAAGGATTGACGAGCAGAAAGAGACTCAAGAGCAACCCTCGATGAAGAGAGAACAGGAATCCGAAGAGATGGTACGGTATGGAGACTAAATGCGTCCACAGGATGGAACGCATAGGATGCGAAAGGGGTCGGTACTGTGAGAAGTGTATGTATGCCAACCCACAAGAAACGTACGAGAGAGCCAACACCACATACCGATGCATTCATGACGAGGCTCGTGGAAGGTATGGTATAGCATGGGATGATGCATGGCACGACGAGTCCAGTATGTGAGATAATCAGTGATCACTAAGAAGCAGAAGACGTGTCGGCGCGAGAAATGATCAATGAAAGGATTGATACAAAGGGACCGGTAAAGGCGTATTCACTGTCGTATATTCGAGAGTAGAGGTGGCGATCAGGGTAGCCGCGGTCAACGATAATAATTGTCTGCGGCCATGCGGACGGTGGTCGAAGCGCTGGAAGTCTGGAACTGGAGGGTTACGGTGCCGATTGGCGAAGGGCCCATTTAGGGGAGACGAGCCCAGACGCTGTCGAGAACGTACTCGTCGGCGACGCGTAGAACGAGATCCATGGCGAGGAGGGTGGAAAGGGCGAGGGGAAGCGAGCAGGCTTTTATACATAGTAGTGTGAGCATTTTTGTCGTAAACGTTGCAGATTCCGTCAGATTAGCGTACCGAGGAATGCCCGGTGTCATAATATCGACTACATACCGCTGTTCTCAGACCAGCCTACAGCTTCTACTGACGTTCGGGTTTGAACCATAACCCCGTCAGCAGGTCAAGTTGGTTGGTTTATCATTCCAATCCACTGGCATCATGATAGGTCCTCGCGCTGTTATTGCGAGACTGGCAGGTCGAGCCCTTGCTTGCGATGGGGCCGAGTGGTCAGGTTGAAATCATGGATGAATAGCACGGGCGGATATTTCAGGCGAAGCTTGAACTCGCCCTGAGCATCAAAATGTGCCTTTTTGATTTGTGAGATGCGCCTCAGAGGCGAGTCACTTATGTCCTATGGTTGGACACCAGTTGCATAATGGACATCAAATTTTGAACGTTCTGTTGACTGGAGCTCCTTGAAGATTGCTCGCTTACGTAGATCAGTCAAAGACAGAGACCGTGGCAAGCACAGACATGCCCTCCAACCCACCCACGCATTCACTGGTACCCGCACGCCGAACTTTGAAGAACAAATTTCCACCCTACAAGCAGGGAGTAATCTACAAGACATTTCAACCACGGTCGTACACCCACCAAGAACAGGAACAACACATCTGGAATGGATCGGCATTCGATGCTTTATACGCCCGACCCAGCGGAGCGCCACCACCTGACGAGACCGTCCTGTCCACCGCTAACGAACGCGCCTGCGGTGCCCGTCGGTGCAGGCTTGGGGCGCCACGCGACCGCCCACACTTCCCCCGACTCTTGGGTGGTGGACACAGATGCGCGTGCGGCGAGGTCCCACACTTTGATGCTTTTGTCCGCAGAGCTATGGGGACATGTAAGAGATACCATTATATCACAGGAGGGAGGTACACACCCAGAAACGGCGAGACGGCCTTCGGGAGAGATATCTGCGCTCAGGACCCAGGATGAGTGGCCGGTGAGCGTCGCGACGGCACCAGAACCTGGTCTTCCGGAAGCTGTCGAACGGACGTCGTGCAAGACGAGGCGCTTGTCGTCTGACGCTGTGAGGAGTAACTGCGAGACGTCTCAGCTGGATCGGCATTGAACCAAAAAAGCGAATAGGGCTGACTTGTCCGTCATAGGACCATGCGAGCGAGCGGACCGCCATGGCGTGTGAAGTGTAGGTTGTAGTCAAGGAGCCAGATTCGAGATCAAAGATAAACACCTGTCCAGACTCGGACGAGAGTGCTATCCGTTTACCGTCTGGGCTCTGTGGTTTCGTTTTGGGTATAGTGAGCGCACCATCATAGGGAGGCGTCTGCCGGAAAGTATCTACTTCGGGGTATAGGACGTACATGTTTGCATGCCATGCCGTGCTTGTTTCGACTGCTCGACAAGACGGCCTGACGAGCCCCGAATGAGTCAGGGGACGCAGAATATATATTAACGTTCCCGGCGCTGCTAGTCCCGGCGTACGTTCCGCCTTGAGGGTTAAGCGAGACCGCCCATGCTTGTGGGGTTTGGTCGATGAGATGCTGCACATCGTTGTGAACGAACACTTACAAGGTTCCGCGCCCTCCACCGAGCGGTCATAACTCTCATGACGACCAACGATGGTGTCGGATGTGAGATCCCAAAGACACGTCGTACCGTCCAGACCGTTATACAGTACGGAGTGGCCGTTGGGTGAAACGGAGAGGGAAACGATGGCGAGGTTGTGCGGTGGGCGTGCCAGGGAGACTTGTCCCGAAGTAGAGTCCCATTGCTTGATGGTGCCGTCTGCAGAGGCAGAGAGGACCGCGTCGGTTGCTGTCCACGCGATGTCCCATATTTCGTCGCTGTGGGCTGTGTAGAGTTCAATGTATTGGCAGGGGGTCGAGCAGGTCGAGCAAGGACAAAGGACGCGTACGTTCTTTGCAATCGAGAGCGTTGACAAAGGCGAGACTCTAATGATGGTAGAATTCACGAGCTGGTTGGGTTGTATATTTCAAGGACATACGAACCATGTCAGACCGTCGCGCTCTCGAGTCGCTGTGAGTGCAATGTACAGATCGCCCTAATCGCAAGATGCCGAGCGGAGATTTGAATGAGCCATAACTCTGTGGCTTGGTGAACTTTAATGTTCCTCACACTCATCAACGAGAGCGGACGACGACATCGCACATAGCCCTCGAAAAAAAGAAAGATGTCTGACGCTGGAGATGAAATTCCGCTCGATGCCCCGGCTGACGAGGTCGAAGTCTCTGCTGAGGCGCCAAAGGGTAAAATGTCCGTTGAGGATGCACTTCAGGTGTGCCCCACCTCGGTCCATCCTCCCTTATCGCTCATCCTCTCTGCAGCAAGTTCTGAAGAACGCCCTCGTGCACGATGGGCTCGCCCGTGGTCTGCGCGAGTGCGCCAAGGCCCTGGACAAGCGCCAGGCTCACCTTTGCGTGCTCGTCGAGACATGCACCGAAGCCGAGTACATCAAGCTCATCGAGGCCCTCTGTGCCGAGCACAAAATCAACCTGATCAAGGTTGGAGATGGAAAGGTACTCGGCACCTGGGCTGGCCTGTGCAAGATCGACAAGGAGGGAAACCCGCGCAAGGTCGTCGGGTGTTCGTGTGTCGTTGTCAAGGACTATGGTGTTGAGAGCGAGGGGCTGCATGTCCTCTTGGACTACTTCAAAAATCGTTGATAGGTGAGTTGGGGTGGCATTCGTGGACGGGATGACAATACAGACTCCCTCGACGGAGGCTTCGTTCGATGAGGATATCAGTCTATCCGGAATCACAATTTTTGTCTGATCTTGTTGGTGTCATGTACAAGGGGATTTGACTGATCTGGTTTCGTTTTTTTTTGTAGATGCATGATGCGGTGTTGTACGATGATATGAATCAATATCCTTGTCTTTAGCATGAGCACTTTTAGCGGATGTCTGATTCGTTGGGGTACAAGTGTGGCATGTTACCCCAAGACCATGATCGGTAGTTCTAGTGTCTAGTTATTTGCGGCCGAGACACCTTGTCTCTGGAGCCACAATTGTCGCTGTGAAGGGTAACCGTGGTAGTCTCCCACTATAATAGTCGTAAACAAGGCTCCGAAAATCGGCCCCACATCTTAGTTTGGGCTCTCCATATCTGATCCGAGTGTCGAGACGTAATGCTCCCTGCATCGACGACGCCTTCCATGCTGCCCACCGAGAACGACGGACTCGCACCCCGGGCAGGTCCTCCAAGAAAACCATTGTCGCGAGTCCCTTCTTACATTCGGCTCACCCCACGTCGCGCGGTCGCCTCCTTCGAAAACCTTGTTGCCCTTGCAAACCACCAAGAGCGCCTCAGAGAGGCCCGCAAGATAATCTGGCGCGACAGAGGTGAACCAGCAGTCGAGCTCGCAGACGTTTGGGAGTGTATCGAGCATGCTGGGAGAGGCGGTCTCCGTACGCATCATCTCCAACCGCTTTGCTCGCTGTGACGCATTTGTTTCAGGAGCTGGCTCCATCGCGTTCGCTATCCGCGCCAGCCTCAACCTTGTTCTAGCGACGCTCCGGTTTGGCAAAGTGCCAAAGTGAGCTTTCATATCTGCCGCAACTTTCCCCCCCCCCCCCCTCCCGCTCACACTAGTTGCTTTCGTCCAGGGAGATGCGCTTTGCGTTGATCCGCCGTGCTATCTTTGGGAAGGATTCTTTCAGGTTCGCGGCCATGTTGGGTGCGTCGTCTCGCTCAGTATATCATGTCAATGGACTCTTGAACGCCTATGTCCGTTAGGTTCCTTTGTCGCGTTATATAAGGGAATCCTTAACGCACTTCCCATCGTGCTCCCCGTCGTACCATCGAGCCCTCCCCCTTCCCCATTCGAAGAAGATGAGGAAGGGGAATCTGCCGCCGTGACCCCCCTCGAAATCCCACTGTCCGAGCGACAGCCACGTCTGTCTCTTTCCGCACAAGCGCACCAACATTGGGTGCTCAAGAAAACACGCCGATGGCACGCAGTGGTCGCTGGTGCTATCGCCGGTGGCGTGGCGATCATGTTTGAGAAGCACTCGCGGAGGCTGATCATTGCACAACAGTTGTTCGTCCGGTCCGTCTCCAGTCGCTATTGCACAGTGATTCGTCTGCTGAATGCCGTGCAGTGGGCTCCAGGGGTCGTATAACGCGTTCACGTCGAGACGAGGGATCCATATCCCGCATGGCGATTTGCTTTTATTTTCTCTATGGTATGTCTTATCTCCACGCCACCAGAATGTGGATTGTCATTCTCTCTTAGCTGCACTCAGATTGTGTATGCGTTCTTTGTTCGGCCCGAGACACTTCCAAGGTCATATATCACTTGGTGTGTGAATAATCGGCGCACGTAACCCCACGCTGACTGTTTCTCAGGCTCTCCAATGCAGCTGCTGCACCCATCGCAGCCATAGAAATGGTCCGGGATATAAATCGTACGGGGACGTTTGACGTCAGCGGTCTTGACGAAATACTTACACGAGTGGTGTGTTAATTCCTTTCCTATTAGTGTGAGCAATACAGACGTTGTTTTCCAGGATCTCGTACCTGCCAACCGAACAGCCATCTTGGCGAGAAAAACGCTTGCAACTGCTAATCCGTCCGACTTTGGCCCACCATATCCTCCCTGTGGGGCTGTTCATCCATGGGTCGAGTCTTGCATGGCGGTCCCCCCTCCACGTCTGTGGACTGTGTTTCAATGGGGGTTCCCCATCTACGGAGCATTGCATCTCATACCGCTGATACTGTTCAAGCGCCGCGCGTTCCTTTCGAATCCGTTGAAAATGCTCTGGAGAGCAGCCTGGGGCACAATACGCAGCTCAACGTTCTTGGCGGCATTTGTCGCTTCATTCCAATGTGGGTACCCCGAGTTTCCGTATATCGGGTCGCAGTTGACAAGGTTGGTTTTAGCCTGGTTCTGTTTCAAGAATTACATGCATGCCTTGTTATCGTCCCAAACAAAGGTCAAAATACCACAGATCATACTCGCACTCTTTGGTTCCAAGTACTCCTACGGGCTGGGAGGGCTACTTGGTTCATTGTCGCTTCTTATAGAGGAGAAGAGAAGACGAGGAGAGTTGGCGATGTACGTCTTACCCAAGGGATTGGAGAGCGCGTGGTTGACCGCCCGAGGTAAAGGGTGGATATTCAGGACGGGGGAGTTTGGGAGAATGGTCGTGAGTCCTGATCGGCGATTTCCCTCTGTGTGAATACTGATTAACGAAAGCTGACGGCAATTGGAATGGGTATGGTGATGGTACGTTTCATTTCATCCAAAGTGACGCGGTGCTGCGAAGCTGATGTGATGGCTATCACTTGTTTTCAGAGTACATACCAGGTACGAGGATCATCGAAGCGGTGTCTCATGTGAACTGACGGTTGGCGCCCAGAACGAGCCGCAACATCTTTCTGGCCTAGTTAGGCGTATATTATACCAATTCATAGGGCCCAACTAAGGGTCTTCCTAATGGATTATAGAGGCAAAAGCTTGCTTAGCAAGTTGAATGATTGCGGTGACGCTTGTGGTACCTCTCCGGCTATAAACTTATTAATCTGGACGCACGATGAACCCGGACGGTGATAACCGGAAGCCAGAATCTTTTGCGCACTCAGCCCCGCCTTCCCAGTGTGTCGCTTGGTCTGAATCCGATGTTTAACTCTCTGTTGGTGAGCGTGCATACCCGGTAAACGTACCACAGCTTGATCCTGGTTGCGTACTTGCTGGCCCTCGAGAATCGCTTCTCCCAGGGCCGGAGGCGGTGATGAGTCGGTAACATGCGCACTGCATTACAGATAACACTGCATCTTTGGGCGCTGGGCTGCGCGGCGTGCGCCCTATGACTCGGACCTGACCCAGGGGCGGGGATAAAAATGGAGGCGGGGCTTTCGTTCGTCCAATTCCCATCATGTCGTTTGCACCCTTTGAGACACGTTCGCAGGTGACGACGACGGAGGACGAGGTAGTACCAAGTCAAGCAGAGGTGGCGTCCCCTTTGTCTATCACTTCGCGCGACAAATGGCCAGCCCACCCGTTGGCGGAGGTGACGAGTTGGGGGCCCTAACTGATGAGCACGAGCAGATTGAACGTCAGATCGCGAAGCTAGAAGAGGATTCAGCGAAAGATGTACAGAGACAGCTGGAGCAGCAACGGTCGGCCGCAAGTGAATGCAAAGTGGAACAGGTGTGTTTGTTTGACTTTGGGTCCGCCTCGCTCAAGGTTTCGTGTGTTATGGTGCGATACGGGACATTAGCATGTGAAGGAGGTTGCGAAAGACGTGGAGGAAGACCTTGCACCTG
>JBBPRR010001016.1:0-13818 GCA_038093115.1 Hortiboletus flavorubellus | reverse complement strand
ATTCCTCATGTGTGACGATGGTTGTTTATTTCTAAAGCCTTTGCCAAACAACCGTAATCGGAAAGCGAGCGTCACTGCCAGAGATCTTCACGACCATGGACTCGCTCTTCGCCAAAGCGGACGCAATACAACCCCTCTCAAAGAAAAAGAAACCCAAACCAAAATCCAACCCACCCAAGAAACCACACGCCCTCAAGAATGACTCCGGGCCCGTCCGAGTCCCCGCCCGTGCCAGTGGATCGTCCGACCGAACGCTCGCATCCATCACGCACACCACCGCCCTCCCACGTTCTCTCCGTCCCAGCTCACCTCCTCCCGCCGTACCGAACCACGGACACATCAAAGATCCCAAGTTGCGCACGCAGCTCAACCGACACGCCGCGAACGCGGCGCGCGCCAAGACGCTCCTCCAAGACGCGGCGTTGCTCTTGACAGAGGAGCCGGGATGCGTGGCGGTGTCCGTGGAGGGTGGGATGGAGAAGACGTGGCGGGTGGGTCAGGAGGAGATCGTGAGAGGGGCTGGGCGGGAGGCTGCTGTGGGACGGAGGGAGTGGCGGCTCGACGGGGGTCCGTACCGGTCGCGGTATGCGAGAAATGGCAGGTGCGTAGTGTTGTGTGCGTGCTGGCCGATAGGCACCGGTGGGGATCTGACGAACATCGAAAAAAAAAAGACATTTGGCTATCGTAGGGCTCACGGGGCACGTCGCCACGTTCGATTGGCAAACGGGCACGATGCATGCGGAACTACAGCTACAGGAGACTTGTCGGGACATCACGTTCGTGGAACGTTGCCGTGATGCGTGTGCCTCGTGCTCAACGACCACCTAGGTTCCTGCAAGACCAATCCTTTTTCGCCGTCGCCCAGAAAAAATACGTCTTTATATATGATCGAAACGGTGTCGAGTTGCACAGACTGAAATCTCATGTCGAGCCTACACGACTCGAATTTCTCCCGTATCATTGGTTGCTCGCCAGCGTCGTGAGTACTCTGATTGCCGCTTTGGCCCTTGTGCAGACGTCTCTCGACAGGGACACACTGGGTACCTCAAATACCAAGACACGTCCACCGGTGCGCTCATAGCAGAACACCGGACGAAAGCCGGCGCTTGCCGTACCATGACTCAAAATCGACACAACGCCGTCATCCATCTCGGTCACCAAAACGGCGTCGTGTCGTTGTGGACTCCGAACCTCCCTCATCCCGCAGTGCAGCTCCTCGCCCATCTCGGCCCCGTCGTGGGTCTCAGCGTCGATCCTAGTACTGGAGGACGTTATATGGCGTCTTCCGGTGCAGATGGGACGGTCAAAGTCTGGGATTGTCGGAATTGGAAGGGTGCTGTGAGAGAATGGACGACGAGAGGAGGTGGCGGCGAGCTCGAGTGGAGTGCCAAGGGCGCGTTGGCGGTCGCCACCGGCGGAAGCGTCAACGTGCGCCTGTTTATTCCTTGGACGAGGTCCGTGACGGCTCATCCCTTGTGTCGCAGGTCTACACGAAACCGTCGATACAAACCCCGTTCGCTGCAAAAGCCGCCCCGCCACTTTACCTCACGCACGCGATACCTCATCGACCGCTCAGCTCGGTACGGTTTTGTCCGTTCCAAGATATCCTGACGGTCGGACACAACGCCGGTCTTTCTAGCCTTCTCATACCTGGTTCTGGAGAGCCAAACTTTGATAGCAACGAAGCGGATCCTTTCGAGAACAAGAAGCGGAGACAAGAACGGGAGGTCAAAGGTCTCTTGGACAAGGTCAACTCGATCACGACATGAGACAGATCGTAGATGCTGACGTGAGCTCTGCGCAGATCCAACCAGATATGATCGCGCTGGATCCGGACTTTGTGGGGTCGTTGGCGCCGCCTACGAAGCTCACGACGGCAGTGAACGACAAGCACGATATCCCGTTCGCACGCCTTCCACGCCTGGAACGGCTACGTGTGCAAGGGAAAGCGGACGAGACGGAGCTCGATGATGGCGCTGATGCCGACGGCGGCGCTGATGACGATGAGGGGAAGAAAAAGGCGAAAGCGGAGCGGGAGAAGAGGAAGATGCGGGGTAAGGGAAAGAGTTTAAAGCGGTACGTTGCGCGCATCGTTTTCCCAACTTGGGCTCATGTGAGAGGGGCGATCAAGATACCTGAGGAAGCAGCGCAAGAACGTTGTCGACCCTACCGCGGTTCGTGTGGTGTTCCTTTTCCTTTTTTACGTGTTGTTGACCCGGGGTGTCGGCGTCTAGGTTGCTATTCGCGCCAAGTTGGAAAAGCAAAGGGAGGAGAGACAGGTTGCGAAAGCTATCGAAAAGGGTGAAATAGAACCCAAGAAACCGTCTGCTTTAGATCGTTTCAGGCGTTCATGATGTTGATATCAAAATGTTGCGAGTCGCAACCTTTTTTCCAGGAGGGTCGACCCTCCTTGCAACCTCGGTTAGAGATACAAATCGTGCTTTGACGTGGAAAGGTTCCCGGGAGAACATCACCCACTGTACATGACAGTAGTAGGTCATACCGTTCCTATTTCCTCGCTTCGGCCGCGAGCGCAGCCAGGTCGCAAAAGCCCTTCACCACCAAGTCCACATCCCCCCCTTCCGCATTGCTGCGCATGTTCTCTCTAATCTCGCGCGTATCTTCCGTGGGGCGCGGTACATATATCGTCTTGAGCCCCCCTTGTGCAGCACTGTCGAGGTCCCATTTGTATACGGCGACCATCGCGACACGTTCTGGTGGGATGCCGAGGTGGTAAGACACGCCTGTGTCGCCCTATCGTGCCAGAGTGGCCCACCCATCGTGCATACATCTCAGTGCTGGGTGGTCAAAGCGCTGAATCGTAGGCACGGCTTGTACACCCCAAAGAACTCGGTCGAGAAGATGCCGTCCCAGGGGAGTTGCTTGTTCTTTGCCTATACGGGGGCCATCCTTCAGTACCCAGTCTCCTCCCGGGCCGCACTTATCGTCGAGATCGTGCCATACCTGCACGAGTTCCTTGCGTGCGTCGTCCCAGGGCGTGACGAGGTGGGACCAGCGGGGGGATGCAAGCATCTCGTCGAGTACCTAGCATCCATGCGTGACGTTGGAATGGTCACTGGCGTCAGGGGTGCGTACCTTGCGATGGACGAGGTCGACGTTGAGGGTGCCCTCGGTGCGACTGGGGATCCATCAGCGGATCGTCGGCCTGACCCTGAGTGAAGAGGCCACTCCCGGGGAACTGACATGTGTGCGAAATACCCCTGTCGCCACTCGCTTGCGAACGCGATAGCGTCCTGGTCTGCTGGGTTATAATTAGACCGGTCAGTACTTCAGAGTCGTCGGTGGTCACGCGCTGCGATACGATAGCTGGGAACTGCCGACGCGTTTGACTCGCACCTCGATCATGAAACGCCGCGTCGCTGCGCCGAGCGACTTGGCGCGTCACCGTCGTGAACCAGTCGACGGTCGTTTCCAGTGCGTCTAACATGTAGGCGTCGACGTCGCGCAGGAGCGAGATGGCGTTGGAGGACATTTTCGGACGAGTGTTGTACCAGGAGCAGCTCGGGAGTGACAAGGGTCCTGGCTCAGTGCCTGGAGTCCTTAGTGTCACCGAAGTCCGGTCCTCAGCCACCTCCTGTCAGTGTGGCCCGGATCCAGTGTACCAGCCGTCTTGGATGAGAGGCCGCTGTTGAACTAGATGTTTGGGATTCGAGCTGGCTCAGGCTGTGTGAATTCCCAAAATTTTGAAGAATTATGATCTGGCGATCATTCCAACAGAACATACTGCGCATGCGGCGACGTCGTCGCTTTCAAATTAGGACGCAGGCGATGGAACAGACAAAGGTCGATATCTTTATCTGTGCGCAGTCAGTCATCGCAACTGCGGACCCAATCCCATGCAATCTATATACAGGGATGAGATGGTGTGATCCCTTGCCAGTGGGGCGGTTCGCACTGCTGTTTGTGTCGGTGACGGTGATGGGGATTCTACACCCAGGAGCGATGCCCCAACCTGGTGGAGAAAATTTGCTCGAGGGTTGCCCGGCTCAGGCTGTTGGGTGCAGCCGCATTTCTGTCACGCCGAGACAAGTCGCCCGTGTCAGACGGTACTGAACTGCGCCCGTGTCGCATACATAGATAATCTGGAATCTGGGGTGGTTTCGCCCCGTCAGTCGAGTCCACTGTCGGGACGTAAGGTGGTCAGCTGAGAAAAAGGTATGAAAGCTGGACATGGAAGTTGTTGCAAAGGTGAAGTTGAAGGAAGGGATGACGACATACAACAACTACCCAGCCCAGCCAGCAGCCTGACCTCATGGTAAAGATACTAAAGAACCAGGTACTAAGCCACCTACGACCATTGGGTACGCAGTGGAGTTGAGGTACTGGAGGGAACGGCATATGGCCTTCGCGGGTTCAATTGGGCTGGCGACAGAAACGGTCCATGTCAGACAAAGAGGCATGGAGGCGTCGCGAAATTCCCGCACATGGCGGGTAGTTCCGGCTATGGAACTTGACCTGGAACGGCATTGCTACCGGGGAGCACGCGTGGCGGACTGTCCCGTGGTCAACTCTTGGCTCCCCATGAGCGCCATTGCCTCAGTCCGCACGTCACCTGGACAGTGGACATGAAACTAGTGGCTCGATTTATGCAGCTGCCAGCGATCTGCTTGACACCCCTCGGATAGCAGCGGCGTGTGCATTCAAGTTGGACTTTTAGGTTTCCAAAGTCCGATGGTGGCTGGCACAGACGGCACTTATGCCAGGCCGTCGTCTCGACTCCTAGATATCACAATTCGGGAACCTGGCCAGCCTCTGCAGGGTATCAAATTCCCTTCGGCACGACATGATAGAGCCGCCGGTGGGTGTCAAGAAACCCCGAGGTGGAGCTGTGATCGGGCGGCACATGGAATCCCCGTGCTGTAGTCCAAAACTATCACAGGTACGCGTGTTCTAAATCAGTTTTCGTGATAGATGCGGCGGGACTGATGATAAGAGGCAGTGGCGACTAATGTAGCGAACGGAATGAGAACCGAGTTGGCGGAAGTAACCAGGTGATTGCGCTCGGACATGGTCGTGTGTATCTAATCTCGCTCAGGCACTACCTTATCGGTGCAAAACGGATACTTGAAGGCACTCGCATGAACTCTTCTTCGAACTATTTAGGCCCCCCGGCGCTCTCACACCACTTGTCTTCTTGATCCCCATGGCTTCCGACGCAGGCAGCAACGAGAAGAAACACGCCCACGATCCCGACGTCAAATTTGTCGAGGGCCAAGTAGCACCCCCCCAGGTTCATACCGCGCTCCATCGCAAGCTAAAGAATCGTCATGTCGCAATGATTAGGTTTATATTCCTGCGCGCGTACCGTTCCAGCGGCGCCCTGGCTGATCCTGGCTTACAGTATCGGTGGTGTCATTGGTACTGGTCTCTTCCTTGGATCAGCAACCTCCCTCATGAATGGTGGCCCCCTCGGTATTCTCTTGGGCTACTTGTTCATTGGAACGATATGCTTTGCTACCATGGTCTGTCTCCACCAACTCCAGGTACACATCGACTCATTTCTCATTACAGCTTTCTCTTGGCGAAATGGTGGCGTTCCTACCGCTACCTGGTGGTTTCATTAAACTTGCCGAACGTTTTGTTGATCCCGCCTTTGCTTTTGCAACCGGCTGGAATTACTGGTATCAATGGACGGTGAGGTTAGTTCAGCGTCGAGTCTAGTGCCCTCGCTTACTCTTGCCACATAGGTGACCCTGCCTAGTTTGTACAATTGAATATGAAAGTGCCGCCATTTCGACGCTGACTATCTTTCAGCCGAATTGGCTGCGGCGGCCGCTGTGATCAGTTTTTGGGATACGACTACCAGCTCTGCCGTCTGGATTTCCGTTTTCTTAGTTGTCGCCATTGGGATTAATGCTCTCGGTGTCGGTAAGGCACTTTCTCCAGTTTGCTTTCTGCTTCTCACAATCCACCATAGGTGCATACGGCGAGGCAGAGTTCTGGTTCAGGTGAATCCCAGCATCAGGCCTCCATCCGTTTTCCCGCTCACGCATCAGTCTCCAGCTCAATAAAAGTCATCACAATAACAGGAATGATTATTCTTGGTATTGTTGTCGATTTGGGTGGAGGTCCAACCCACGATCTCATCGGGTTCCGATACTGGAAGAATCCAGGACCATTCACGAACTACCTTGGGTTCACTGGGCCCAAAGGCCACTTCCTCGGTACCTGCAGTGTCGTGACCCAAGCTGCGTTCGCGTTTCTCGGAACTGAAGCAGTAGCGGTTCGTTTTCTCCTCACGACCTCTTTCTGCCTTGCTTGACCTGTCACCAGATGGCAGCTGCTGAAGCAAGGAATCCCCGCCGGAACATCCCAAAGGCAATCAGGAGAGTTTACTTTCGTGTTTTGGTATTCTACATCGGTGGCGTGTTTGTCATTGGTTTGCTCGTCCCCTCCAACAACCCGTTACTAAACCTAAACTCCGACAACGCCTCTGCCTCGCCGTTCGTCATTGCTTTCAACGAAGCCGGTATCAAGGTCTTACCTTCGGTACGTTACGGATCAGAATGTCTGGTTCCATCTCAGGCACTGACACTCCTTGCAGATCATCAACGCTGCGATTCTAACCTCTGCCTGGTCTGCTAGTTCGAGTGACCTCTACCTCGCATCACGTAGTTTATGTGCGCAGGTCATCTCTTCGTAATCGTATTCGTGACTAACAAATCACGACCCAGACGGTCTTGCTGTCTCTGGCAGTGCCCCGGGGATCTTCAGTCGCACAACGCGTTCTGGGCTGCCCTACGTTGCTGTCGGGGTCTGCTCTTGTTTTGCGTTCCTTGCCTATATGACGGTCGGGAGCAGTTCTGGCATCGTCTTTACTTGGCTCTCCAGCTTCTCCGCTACTGCTGGTCTGGTTGCCTGGTTCGGTATCGGCGTGACATACCTGAGGTTCTACAGGGGCATGAAAGCACAGGGCATTGACAGGAAAACGCTCCCGTTTGCGCCCAGAGTTCAGCCATTCGCGGGATGGTGGTGTGTGGGTGGGTCCGGGTTCGTGCTCTTCGTGCGTGTTCCTCGTTCTAATGAGATGATCGCATTGACCAACTCTCATTGCCTCGCCACTCCCTCCTCTAGTTCAGTGGTTGGGAAGTCTTCGTCAAGGGAAACTGGTCCACCGCCACGTTCGTGACCACCTACTTCCCGCCCATGTTCTTTCCCGTGCTCTACGTCGGAGCCAAGTTCGTCATGCGCGTGCCCACCGTCAGGGTAGACGAACTGGACTTTGTCAGTGACGTGGCCGAATTCGATGCGATGACGTGTGTGCCGCCTTGTTGTCGTGAACGGTGTGTACTGACGATGCGAATAGGTATGACGACCCGCCGCCCAAGAACAAGATGGAGGCGTTCTGGATGTGGCTAGTACGTATTGCATCGGGTCTATGTTTGGGACACGTCCTCACCCCCGCCGTTTGCGTAGATGTGATTCATTTCGTGCATTCTGTTTGACGGCGTCGATGTAGATACAGCCTACCAGAGACTCCCCCCGTCGCTCATGGACGCAGGACATCTGTGCTGTACATTTGACCACCAATTCTGTTCTTCCTCCTGTACGTACGGTCTACTCCCTGATAACCGATAGGTTTTTGTATTCTCCCAAGTTGGTTTGCAGGGATTTCCCCGCCATAATTTATACTTTTCGAGTGTCACTGGCAGCGCGTACACAGGTTGATGATCAGTCGAGATAGTAATACGTCTGTGGGCGGAGCCTGAAAAGCAGACGCGGGCAAGACTGTTCGCATTTTGTAATATCGGCCATGAACTTCTCCATCTGATGGAAACCTATCGACTCATGTTCTTCCAGCGCACGACGAAAAAATCAGAGTTAAGTTGGGATTGAGGCTGTACCCACCCCAACCAACTCTACCCAACTTCAATCCCTTATTCACACGACTCACTGCAAGAGCCACAGATCTGATCTGTGAAGCGATGATGGAATGCCAAAAGGGTGGTAGCAGTGCGGGAAGAGCTGGTCACGAACGACGACGTGCATGACGAGTCGGATGTGCCGTTCAAACTATGCCGTGTTGCTGCACGGAGGCGCCTTTGAGCAACTTACGCAAGTCGTGAAAATGTGGATCGACCTCGGGCTTGTCACTTAACCTTGGGTTATGAATGATCAATTCGGCAGAAGCCATGCACAGCTGGAACATTGAAGGTTGGCCGCGCGACGACCGGTGGAGCGGAGCGGCCCGCGGGAGTAGCGGGAGCAGGCCGGGAGATGCCGGAGTAGCACGATATGTGCACATCCGATCGAGAAACAGCCGTACGTGACACAACACCCGTTTCCGCCTACTTCTGCGCTGCCATTGCCACGGTGCTACGGTGCTGTCGGCAGGTTCACCCCTCAGGTTGACGTCTCTATCCCCGTTCTGTCGTCTCCCGACAACCCATCCCGCTTCTCGCTCGACACGTCGGGTGTCTTAGGGGAGATACCGTATCTGCCACGGGTAAGTGTTACTTACAATCGTTGAGATCATCATAACATGTCAATAAGAACACGCCAGGGTCCCAGCAAGTTTATACGAACTAATCACCAGACTCAGGCTTGCAACACAACAAGTAAAGGGCGCATACTTGAGTAAAATGTTCAATGGCCCACATGGATGAACGGAAGCCACTCGCTGAACGACGCATTGCTATGTCGAACCCGCCCAATAGCCTCGTGCAGCGCTCCTGCAGCCTCCCGAAAATCTGGCCTTGTGCCCTTCCGAAACAGTTGCCTATATACGTCCCTTGCCACATCGGGCGCAAGCTTATCACTGATCGACCACATCGTCCCGATAACTGCCCCGTACCCCGCAAATAACATCCCAGCTGCGATATGGATGGCCTCATCAGAGAGACGCTCATCACCCATCGCCGTCTGACATGCGGAGAGAAAGGCAAGGCCGCCGTGGGGACGTGACACCGCGATGATGTCACCAAGTTTCAGGCGGCGTTGATCGGCGAGACAAAGCCCACTATGAGTCGGATTTGCAGTATCTTGGATTCCGTGGCATGCAAAATGGACCCAGTCTGCCTCCTTCATCAGTCCAAGTACTTCCTCGACCGTACTGTTATAGGATTCCACGAGGGTGACATGTGCTGAGGGCGAGTCCCTGATTAGCTCCCTGATGTGTGTCAGTTCGGCGGCCACGCCTGGAAGGGGGGATAGTCCATCTGAGGGAGGCTGACGGACGGTGAGGAGGCGGAGCTGGCTGTTAGGTGGGGCACCAGAACAGGGTGACAGCGTAAGAATGCTGAGAGTAGGGATATATGACGACACAACAAAGTCAGAAACTTTGTGCCCAGGTTGCGCATGCTGGGTGTCATAGAAACCAGCTCCATGGATAGGAAGGAACATGAAAGGGCCAGTTGGACACCAGAAAATATGTGACGGGTGCCCAGGTACCTGTTCGGAGACAGATGAATGGATCAGTGGTGAAGTCAAGGGACATGCGTGCACGACGTACTTTGAAAGCTAAGGCATCCAGGACTGGTCTGACAACACCCTTCCACAAATTGGATAAGAGGAATTCCCAGCTATCACTACCCTGTAGAGAAGCTACAGGCTTGCCCTCCCTTTCGTCGGGGTGTATGTCACGAGAGTGACCAAGCAATTTCCGCAGCATGTTCTGAAGAAACGTTGATCGCTCGAAGGTGAAATTAGGAAGCATGACGTGAATTACACGATCAACGTCAGCAAGAACAATCAACGCATCGCAGCGGATTTCTGCAGCGTTCAACATAACCACCGGTCCTGAGTGCGCCGAAGCTCGGAGCTGAGAGAACTCTTTGTGAAGAAGGAGGAATCGTTCAAAACCAGGAAAGCTTCGAATCTGGTGGATAAGTTTATCTCGCTCGATCGCGAGCGCACGGTGGCTATCAGCTTCCACTCTCAAGGACTGTATCGCATGATGCGCTGGACTGTGAGCCGGTTCCAAAAGTGCGGACAAGGACTTTTCGCGAGCAGCACTGGCATGCTCTACTGCAGCAGACAGTTCACGAAGTCTGCGAGCATGATCTGGATGAACAAACTCCAACTCTTCGTGGGGGTTGCGGAGCTGAGATAGCTCTCCCCAAACAATCGAGCGTCCATGCTCGAGCCACTCCACAGCAGTCTCCGGGAATCCCAAATCCAACACTGCTGCTGCTGCCTCCCGAACCACATCGGCACCACGCATGAGTTCACGGTAACGGCCTGTAAGAGAGAGGCCAATCCATGCGAGTTGAGGAAGAAGGGTAATGGCAACAGAACAAGCATCGAAGAGGGAGTGATGGTGTATATGGCGTGCACATGATATCCATTTGTGTGATGCATGAAATCGAACACTAATGGGGCCGGTGGGGGCGGTCGCAGCATAGGAATATAGGAAAATTGCTTGCTCGACGTCACTGGGCACCTTGAGGCGATCGAAACGAGCTCGGAAGCAGTTGCCGAGGTTGCTGAGATGGAGGGGTTTGTGAGGGTGTCCATGCGGAGTGAGCTCAACAGCATCCATTTGTCTCGAGATTGCGTCCTCGAGGTCACTGAGCTCTCCAAGGCGCTCGAAACGGGTGAGAAAGGAGTTGCTAAGGTTATTTAGACAGTGGGGTTTGTGAGGATGACCATGCGGAGTGAGCTCAACAGCATCCCATTGTCTCGAAATTGCGTCCTCGAGGTCGCTGAGCTCCCCGACGCGATCGAAACGAGCCTGGAAGCAGTTGCCGAGGTTGTTAAGACGGCCAGGCTTGAGAGGGTGACCATGTGGAGTGAGCTTAACAGCATCCATCTGCGTCGAAACAGCGTCCTCGAGGTCACTGAGCTCCCCGACCCGCTCAAAACGAGTGAGTAAGGAGCTGCCGAGGCTGTTAAGACGGTCAGGCTTGTCCGGGTGACCATGGGGAGTGAGCTCAACAGCATCCCTCTGCGTCAAAATTGCGTCCTCGAGGTCACTGAGCTCCCCAACGCGCTGGAAACGAGTGAGAAAGGAGTTGCCAAGGTTGTTAAGCCGGCCTGGCCGGTCAGGGTGGCCATGCGGAGTGAGCTCAACAGCATCCCTTTGTGTCGAAATTGCGTCCTCGAGGTCACTGAGCTCCCCGAGGCGCTGGAAACGAGCGAGGAAGGAGCTACCGAGGTTGTTAAGACAGCCGGGTTTGTCAGGGTGACCATGCGGAGTGAGCTCAACGCCATCTTTTTGTCTCGAAATTGCATCCTCCAGGTCACTGAGCTCTCCGACACGCTCAAAACGCATGAGGAAGGAGCTGCCGAGGTTGTCAAGCAGGCTGGGCTTGTGAGGGTGACCATGGGGAGTGAGCTCAACAGCATCTTGTTGTCTCGAAATTGCGTCCTCGAGGTTACTGAGCTCCCCGACACGCTCGAAACGAGTGCGGAAAGAGATGCCGAGGTTGTTAAGACGGTCAGGTTTATCAGGGTGACTATGGGGGGTGAGCTCAACGGCATCCCTTTGTCTCGAGATAGCGTCCTCGAGGTCACTGAGCTCCCCGACACGATCGAAACGAGCCTGCAAGCAGTTACCGAGGTCGTTAAGACGGCCAGGCTTGTCAGGGTGTCCATGCGGAGTGAGCTCAACAGCATCCCTTTGTGTCGAAATTGCGTCCTCAAGGATACAGAGCTCTCCGACGCGCTGGAAATGACTGAGGAAGGAGCTGCCGAGACTGTTAAGCAGGGCGGGCTTGTGAGGGTGACCATGCGGAGTGAGCTTGATAGCATCCCTTTGACTCGAAATTGCGTCCTCAAGGTCGTTGAGCTCTCCGAGGCGCTCGAAACGAGCGAGAAAGGAGTTGCCGAGGTTGTTAAGCATGGTGGGCTTGTCACGGTGACCATGCGGAGTGAGCTCAACAGCATCCCTTTGTGTCGAAATTGCGTCCTCAAGGTCACTGAGCTCCCCGACGCGCTCGAAACGAGTGCATAAGGAGTTGCTGAGGTTGTTAAGACGGGCAGGCCTGTCAGCGTGACCATGTGGAGTGAGCGCAACAGCATCCCTTTGTGTCGAGATTGCGTCCCCGAGGTCACTGAGCTCCCCTCCGCACAGGAAGCGAGCTCGCAAGGAGTTGCTGAGGTTATTAAGATAACCGGGCTTGTTAGGGTGACCATCCGGAGTGAGTTCAACAGCATCCTTTTGTGTCGAAATTGCGTCCTCGAGGTTACTGAGCTCCCCAACGCGCTCGAAACGAGTGAGAAGGGAGTTGCCGAGGCTGTCAAGCAGGGTGGGGTTGTCAGGGTGACCATGGGGAGTGAGCTCAACAGCATCCCTTTGTGTCGAAATTGCGTCCTCAAGGTCACTGAGCTCCCCAACTTGCTCGAAACGAGTGAGAAGGAAGTTGCCGAGGTTGTTAAGCAGGCTGTGCTTGTCTGGGTGTCCACGCTCAGTGAGGTCAACTGCATCCCTTTGTCTCGAAATTGCGTCCTCGAGGTCACTGAGCTCTCCGAGGTGATTGAACCGATACCATAAAGCCAAACCCAGATCCCCTAGTGCTGTGGTGTATCGGTCATCCTCAATAGAAGTAGACCCGACCAATTCCTCCAAAATTGTGATTGCCCGTTGCAGGTCGGTTAGGTCACCGAGTAGTTGGAAGCGTTCCAAGAACTGGTCACTCGAAATTGGCGGGTCCCTGTCCACTGAGCATGTCGGCGAATCCCGCTCCCCCGATGATTGGCCATCCGCCTGAATAAGGTCCGCTCTATGTCCAGCATGCAGTTGCAACATGAAACTTGCAGCTGAGTTTTCGTGACTGTCTGTAGTGCTGAGCTCCAGCGCCTCATGCAGTAACGCCTCAGTCCTTACTCCCTCGACTTCATCTCTCGACTTCCTGAATCGTGCGAAATGCACCATGGCCAGCTGAAGCAATGTGGAAGGCCGATCCAAGTGGTCAACAGGACGGGCAGCGAGTGCATTGCGATACAATCCAAGAGGTACCTCGAGGGAGGTATTCTTGCCCTCTAACTGACAGAGGACGAATCTCGCCATCGCCAGGTTCGACTGAGCAGCTGCAAGCCAAGGGTGGTCCGATGGACAGACACTGAGCGCGGATTCAAACTGTTCGATGGAATGCTCCAGGTCCTGCTTCTCCCCATGCTTTTGGTAACGTGACAGGGCCCTGTGGCCCTGATTTGTTGCGTCTTCCAGCTGGTCTAGGGGTCCCGTGGTTGACTATGACATACACTGATTAACGAACGTGTTGACACCAGTCGCCTACTCACGCAATGGGGGGCAAGGATCTTTGACGCTGATGAATCATGGCTCTCTCTCTTCCAATGTTTGACGGTTACTAAAATGGATGTGCAAGGGGATACGACCTCCCCATCCATTGGGGGGAGGGTAAACGCTGCTATTGCATGAGTATCCAGACCCTTACACGAAATTTCACCCCACTCACAAACGTCTCTTGCACTGCAGTCCAATAGTTCCTCTACGGTAATTGTCAACTCTCGCAGTCGCTCCCCAGCACCCAGTGTGGGCTGCAATCCGAAGGAAGCATAGACCTCCAGACAAACGATGGCCGACGGATCCGATGGTCTGCCAACTTGGTCAGGACTAACCCTAGTTGGAAAAGTAGGGAATCTCACATTGGGATCGGCCCATTCCACTGGACGACGTCATGACTCACTGACGAACGTTCATTTTCAGTTCTCCATTCGAGGCCACTGTGGTGCATCACGGCGTAAAAGCCAGCAGGGACTCGTCTAAGGCCAAGAGCGACATCTGTCACTCGGATGCCTACTTCGTTGTTAGCTATCTTTGCAAGTTGTGTAATAACTAAATGAACTTCGTACTCGTGATGACCATTTCTTCAATCTCCTTGGTGTGCGTTGCAC
>JBBPRR010001015.1:0-13829 GCA_038093115.1 Hortiboletus flavorubellus | reverse complement strand
TTGTATTCTTTACACTCGTTCTGCGCAATACTAGCGTACTCTAGTGTCCAGACGTCCGACCGACTCTGTCCATCGTCCCTCGTCCTTCGCCCTTCGAGACCACTGAACCATAGATCCTTCGTCTCTCTGTACTCTCTCAGACGTAGTGTCTCTTCGTGAGTACCTCCTGAGAAGTATCGTTTCCTTGCCTTTCTTTTTGTGTACGCTACACGTAACAAAGGTCCATACACATGAGTGGGATGTTGATCAGGTAAGCAATCCTATAGACTCTGTGTTCAGATTTTTAGGTAAGTCCTGATCCTTACTATGTTCCTTGTATATTGCCTTGGTAGTCATCGTAGTCATCGTCTCGATTGTAAGCAATCCTATAGACTCTGCATCTAGATTCTTAGGTAGGTCCTGATCCTTACTATGTTCCTTGTATATTGCCTTGGTAGTCATCGTAGTCATTGTCTTGATTGTTTTGATCTGTTGGTTCTGCTTCTTTGTTAGGCAGGCAGATGCTATCAGTAATACCGCTGCTTCGTTAGGCAGGCAGTTACTAATAGCTAGTATGCCTTTCTTAGGCATATCTTCCTAGTACGGTGTGAGATCTGTCCCTTAGATGTCACACATAAGAGTCTAGTTCCTATGGTAGTCCGTAGCTATGCCTATATATGGTCTTAGGATCTCATGGGATCTGCCTAGGCCGAATAGCTATGCTCTACACTTCTAGTACTCCTGTTTTACTGTAGTAGGGGATCCTTCTATTCACAGTTGTATTCACCTTACTCGTGGTGGTAGCTTTGTGCTATTGCCAGCATAGCAACAACTATGTATTACTGTTTCGTAGTTTAGTGAGGTTGCGCTCATTGTGTCGTATGACTAGATGGCAAGGTTATTGTATGTAATCATGTACCGTAGTCTACATAAAGACTCAGTTTATATCCTCGTATATTTTGCTCTGTGTGTGGAGCTGGTTTCCGCAGGGAACAGAAACACTTCATAGTTGGGTTAGTCAACCATTTGACTTCTCTACTTATTTGGACAGGATTTCGCTCACACTTTCCATGTTGTCATTAAGGGGATACAAGAGGGTGTATGTAGGAATATGGAAATGATACAGTAGGGGTGTTCTTCATAGCTATAGTAGGCGGGGGTGGACTCTATGTACACCATCAGATCAGGCACTCTCACACTGAAAATTCGATGGGTTAGTCATATCGGCCATGCCTACAATGGACATACCTCATTGTATATTCAACTATTTCTTTCGAGGAAGCTGGCAGCGTAAGTCCTAGTGGAGTCTGAGTACGAATCTAGAAATAGGGGGGTGGTTCTCTAGTAAGTCGGTGGGTTGTAGAGGGGATGGGGCGTACCTGGTCCTATGCACCTCAAGAAATGGTGGGGGGGAGGGAAAAAGTCCACCCTGCGGTTGCTAAGGGCAAGGCCAGGTTTATATACTAACTGGTCAGATCTTAAAGTATTCGGCATATTCCTTGAGCCAGTGCAGTCTGCTAGGGCGTAACTTGATAAGCAAAATTAGTATCAGCATGTTTGCTGTGTGTCTATCCTATTTTGGGACTGCTGATCCATAGCCTTGACAAGACCGCAAAGTTCCTTCTTGATTTGGGAACAGCGTTTTGTTTTTCCTATTTGGGGACAGGGTCCTAATCTCTCGGGTACAGTGTCTGACTTGTGTGATTCGTCTCAGGCTGTGTCAGCCTCTACTTTGTATACCTAGTCCCTTGGATATTGTATTTAATATACCTTAGTGTCAGTCACAACTCATTGCCCATAATACACTTGATTGTGGGCTATACTAGTGTACAAACACTTGCGTGCATCTGTGGCACGGTACATCGTAACTATTCATACATACATATATCCACCTGACATAGGTAGTAGCGAACTGAAAACTAGTCATAATAAGTTGTGGGAGGGGACGAACAGTCAATAAGATGAAACGAAAAACAATATACAAGCCTCGGGGACAGGACTGTCAACGGACGTCATGGAACTGTCAACATCTGTCATAGAACTGTCAAAATGATCGAGCCTGGAGCGCGACTGCACTTGGGTCTCAGTTCACTATCTGAAGAAAAGATAACACATATCGAAGCGTCGAAGACGCTGGGTTTTTCCAAAAAATTATGAAAGGTAGACATAAAGAGGTGAAACAAAACAATCGTTAGTGATACTAGATAGGGATCGAGGTATACTCGATCAGTCCCTGAGGAACAGACGGTGGTGCGACGATCTCTGAAGTGCCATGTTGCCAATACAAATCTTCTTGTTTGGCCTGAAGACGGTGAGTGTTGCAATAGAGCGACTGTGCTTCTGTAGCACGGCGACCGGCAAGTGAGTTAGGATCATCTAGATGAAAGTCATGGAGAGATTGGGTGATGAGATCTTTGTCCAGGAGAGGGATTTGTAAAGTCTGATCAATAAGATCAGCTAGTTCCATCTCACCCATGAAACGGAGTGTTCTGTTGGCCAATCGGAGGAACCCAATCTCTTCGAGAGTGAAGAGTGGATTGGCTGATGGTGCTCGTTGCTGGAAGAACTCGCCCCAGTGTACTGAGGCGGGGGCGATAGTAGTACCATCGATAAATATGACCGCCGTGGTCTCTTGCAGGCAATTGAATGCCTGTGGGAGCATTAGTACTACAAGGATAGAGTGTAAGACACTGTAAGTGTCTGCACAAAAACAGCACATATCTTTGAGATGGCGGCGACGGTCGATCTGCAGATGGAGAATGTGGAGTTCGTAGGATGGGGTGCAGCCAAAATATACTATAGGGGGATGACGCATCAATTGCTCGCTCCTCGGCGCTCCATCCCAGTCGCAAGCTTTCTCCAAATACCTCCTTAGCGATAGATAAAATGTTGTTGTATGAAATATCGCCGTGTCAATATATGGTGATGTGGTTTTTCCTTCGGGCAGGGATGGGTGGTAGTCTGGTGAAGAACAACAGACCTCTTTACAGAGGTGATGTGTGAGGGTCTGTGGGCGCGATAGGCTCGACCCAGGGGGTTTGTAGGTAGAAACGGTGGTCAGAAAGAAAATCCGCTTGAAATCCGGAGCATGGGAAACAAAGTCCGGAGGTCAGCGAAGGTAGTCCGGGTATAGGAGCGGTATAGATGGTGATAGTCCGGAAGTCCGGAGTGGTGAAAACAATGTTGAGCGATGAAGGGGAGCGGTGAGGACAAAGTGCGTGTGTTCATGCGTGCATTCAATGGGAGATCTGAAGATCGGAAAGATGTATTACTCGTGGAATACTACACACTTTATAGTCCATAGGACTTCAGGAACGAGTGTCTAAACTCTAAGGAAAAGAAAAGGGGGATGTAACTATGTCAAGAAGCAAAGATAGAAACATACAAAACATGTGTCGAATGAATGTAACTAATAAGCAGACATGACAAGGTGATAAAGTAGAAGGGGATAGGGTTAGTCCGGACTATGGAAGTCCTGCATAGGACTAATCTAGGATTAACGTCGGCCAAACAGGACTTGAAGCAGACTTGAAGCGGACTAATGGGGATGTGAATGGGAGTCATTGGAGAGTCATGGATGAGGGATATACCACTGTAGAGACCTATGGATCTCTACACTCAAAGGGTGGCTGGAAATAGGTTGTACCATAGTTCCTGTTCGTTTTGAACGAGTTAGTCCCATTAAAATGTCCTTCCCCGAAGGGAAGGACTCCAAACCTTTGGTTCATCCTCGTATGGAACTGATTGGGATTGAATATCCCTTCCATCAGAGGGTTGGATCGACTGAAAAACATTTTCCTGGGGCGATCCAAGTCTTTACTGAGCAGCGATGGGTACTGAGAGATATCTGAACTCCAAGTCAAGGAGGTGGAGGTGGTTCTCCCGGTTTCCAATCGATTATCTTCTTTGGCAATTGGATAGTCTGTAATAAAAGTTGGGGAAGGAGTGGGATAACAACATACCCTGATCGCGGCGTAAGGTGCCTGTCCTCCTTGGACGGGGCGAGAAGAAGAAACCTCCCCATCGATGGGGAGGTGTCAGTGGCATATTGGTTAGTCCTAAGTCCAAGGTCCTCTTACCCGGTACCTTACGTGGCCGATCATTGGCATCTTCTTCAGTGATCTTCTTTTCCTTCCGAGCTTGACTGAGCTCGCGTCGCAGGCCACTGGTATGGAGGAGGGAAAGGAGGGAGGGGGGATCATCATGTTGGGGAGGAGAAGTGAGGATGGGAGGAGGCAGTGCACAGCTCTCCTGCTCAAGGAGGTGCTCGAGCTGCACTTGGTAGCCGGGGAGGAAGGGCGTGGTACAATGACCTAATCGGGTAAACATCACGTAGGGGACAGGGGATGTGATTTTTCAGGCGTCATCGGGTAGCGCCACAGTTGGCAGGCTTACCTGACGCTTATTAGACTCCGTGTCCACTTTGGGTAATTCCGTGGGAAGTATGTAGACTAATTGGTAATTGCTGTCTACATTGTACAGCATAGGTCGCAGTGTAGCATACTGCACTGAGTTCAAAACGATGACATTGGCTAGACAATTATTGATCAGGACATGCACAGGTGAGGCAAGTGTCCCGAGTCATTATTGAGCTTGGGTGGGGGCTGCCCATAGCTCATAAGGGATGGTTCTGGTTGGAAAATAGTCTGATAAGCGTCTGAGAGGTAATAGGAATGTTTCGGCATTGTGCCCCAGAGATTCTCTCCTTCTGAAGGCTTGCAATTAAATATTCTTTGCATTGTCGGGCTGTGATCTTCTTGCACCTCAAGCTCCAGGCACACTTCCATATTTGGCTCATTTCGGATCTCCAGCTCCACTATCTTCCCCAAATAAGATCGAGTGGAGTTGCGCCCTCCTACTATGAGTGGCGTGCTTCCATTCTTGGCAGCCGATGGCTGTACAAGAATTTCTAAGGTCTGATTATCTTTTCCGTTAACGTAGCTAAATCTTAGGTACGTTCCATCTAATCTTTCATCAATGGAGACAAAGTTCTGCCGCTGCCAAGGGCGGCCGAGTAATATGTTGAGGGGATAATCAGTAGATACCCAAAAATTACTATGAGTAGTTAGTCCTCCTATCTGTATAGCTAGATCGGGAATCAATCCTTTTAATTCATCCTTACCTCCGTTAGCATCACGAAGTGTTAAGCTAGTGTCAACATCCATTCGCACTTGTAATTTCTCCCATAGTTCCCTAGTAATGATATTTACTTCGCTACCAGAGTCAACTACGGTGCTAAACACTTTGTTAGCTATGTGGACAGGAACTGTCAGTAATGGCCCATGGTCCTGGCTTGTTCTGACATGATGCGCATGTAACACGGCGTTAGCCAATGTCACCTGTCAAAACCTAATTTGATTGGCCAATGCTTGTGTCAATTCCTGCGAGTTACCTAATATTTCTCCCGTGGTCAGTTCTACCTTAGTGCTGAGAATCTTAGTCAGCACATCACAAGGATTTGTGGCAGCGGCTCACTCCATGCATCACACTGCCAGGTTTCTGGAATGTTCCTTGGAAGGCTGTACACTCACACAGGGTTTATTTCTGTCTACTCTTTCGGGAAACTCCACGCTCCTTCCTTTTTCATCATTCCCTCCTCGCTTCCTCTCAGAGATGTCAGCCATCTCTACATCTTCATCGTCGTGCACATCGGTGTGCTCTCATTGAGTGTCCTTCGATGCTCCTGTCGATGGGATCATTGCTTAATTAGGTGAGTCGTCCCTGGCCTTTGGATGGTGTGGAAGTGTTCCGGATGTCGTTCCATCGCTCAAACGACTTTGCTCGTTCATTTTCAACTCTTGGGGATCCTTTCAAATCATCCCGAGTACCTGGTAAGTCGTTGTCTTTATTCTTTCGCCATCCGTACTGATCTTGATTTTTCTTTTCAGATTGATCATTTCTCTCATTTCAGTGACTTGACCAAGGACGTGATGCCTCGTTAGCATTGCTGTCGTGAGTATTAGGCGAGCTTTTAATCACCACTTCATTTTGGCGCTGACTTCCTCCCAATTTCTTGGGAGGTACATATACTCCGTCCATGATCTCCTTTCAGGTGGTCTTGGCTTCGCACTTGGATCGTACCACGCCGTAACTCTGCAAGACTTCGTCGACATCGTCTTCATCGTCTTCGTCCATCAACAAATAAGGTACAAATAATTTCTCGTCCTCTTCATCTGACTCTTCATCGTCATTGACCAATATTCCAGGTACAATATAATTTGACGATCTGCACCTCAAGCTGTCACAATCGACCATGATAAGATTTGTCCTCGCCCGTTTATTATCCCGTGCACATTGCTCAAGCATTCGATGATAGCTTTCAATTATCAACTTATCCGCTCTCCTGTTAAGCAGCCCCTAATCCCTAGGTAAGTTTACCATACCCTGTCAGTCATAAGCTAATTCTCCGTGGTCTATTAATTCTAGCATGCGGGGACAATCACTTAGGCAATGATCATGGCTGTTACACCTGAAGCATTTAAGGGGTGGGCGGGTATTAGGTAGTGATCTATTCCTTCCATTAGTAGACCTTTGTAGTACTTCCCTAGTAGTAATATTATTTTGTGTGCTACTAGAGGGGTCCTTGAATGTTACAGACTTTAACCTAGATTTTTCCAGAATGTCTGCTATCAAAGGTTCTACCTTAAGGGCCTTGATGTAAGCTCTTGCATAGGCAGGATCATCAAGCTTAAGTTTACCCATACGATCTATGAGTAAATCTACATTATCTGAGGACTTCTTGAGTTCTTTCTTTGGCTCAGGCTTCTTCTTTGCTTGTTTCTCAAGGGTCTTCTTCGATCCCTTGTCCTTGTGTTTCTTTGAGGATTTCTTCTTCCTTCTTCGACACTTATCGTCACTAGACTCATTATCTGAACCTTCATCAGATGAGTCTGTAGTTGAGTCTGAGTCAGTACTACTTTCTTCAGAGGAGCTCTTTGTGTCAGAGTCTGTGCCATCCTCATCAAACTTGTATCAATGTAGTAACTGGCTTACAACTTGACTGACTTCATCAATTTGGAAGAGCTTACTCATATCTACGCCAGTATTACCAGCAAGTAGATATACTTGCATCTTCTCTTGCATGTACTTAGGGATTCCTTTCCAAAAGTAGGTGTGATATTCTTCATCCTGAATTACCTTTGTGGCCTTTAGCCATTGTGCAACTACTGTAAATTTGCGCTGGTAGGCCTTCCATTGTGACATGTTGTCCAAGCTTTTCTTGGCATATTTCTGAGTGAGCTTCCTAAGGTCACTCTTTCTGTACTGAGCATCTACTCGCTCAGCATCGTAGAGATGGAGGATCTTATCTTTCATTCCATCCCAATCATCGTTCTCGTATTCATCAAGGGATTCAATCAGTCGTCCAACTTGACTGCTGTAGTAGTTGGTGATCCCTTCGCATTTCTCTTGGTCGGTAGTGATGTTGTACTGGGTGAGCAATCACTCATATTGCCGCAAGAAGTGTCTGACTTTAGAATAGTGCCCTTTAAACTTGTGAGGGGCATCTCGGCTTCTGTGGCTGGGTAATGTAGTAGATGTTGCTCCTTGGGTGCCTACCATGATTCGTAGTGTCTTGTTGTATATGTGGGGGTAAGTTATATACTTCCTATGGGACTTGTTGTGGTGTAACTTTGTTACTAAAACCCCTCGTGGTGGGCTTCAGTTGTCTTCTTTCTAGATAAGATCAGTAAAAACGCTGAGAAAATGCTTACCAGACAATCAATCTTATCTCCACGGATAGTAAACCTGAAGCGAGGTAAAGAGAGTACTCTTCCCTGGTCAAATTGGTACTAGAAACAAGTATCAATCTCGTAGAAAGGGGTTGACTATCAGGCACGTGGTTCATTTGTCAATCGTCAATGAGGTTAAGGATGATTGGGGATTCAGTAACACGTTGAGGGTCTGGGTTTCTGTTGGGGTGGTGTATGAAATGGACTATGTAGTTGGGAAATGATCTAGACAACTCTCGAGTTGCTAGGAAGGGAATACTCTTGTAGCGACTAGGGTTACTTCCCTAGGATGCGCTTTCAATGGGCTTCCAATTAGCTCCTATCGATTAGGAATGCTCAATTGGGTAGGTAGCGTAAATACGCTTCACTCTCACTACTGATTTACACACGTCTCTTAAACACACAGAACTAAACTGATTCTATTATGCACTAAGGAGTTGGCAATCAGCTTCAAATGCTCTGCTCGACCCCTTTCCCAAGGTACTAATGAACTATTAGGTCTCCCTACTAGCTGGGGATCTATTCCCTTTAGTTACCCACTCTGGGGTTTTCTCCCTAAAGGTGTTCTAATTGTCCCTATCCTAAGGGATGCAGTATACTCCTAACTTGGGTCTAAGTAGTTCTATTTATAGCTTGGGAAACTTCTCTACACAGCCTCACTGTTTGTTTGTAGAGGGGTGCACTTGTGAGTACTTGTTGGTTGAGATTTACTCAAGTAGGAACCTTTTTCCTAAAAGAGGGAACCTACCAAATGGGGCTGAATCGTGCTTCTTATATAGTAGTTTACATGTGGCTGTGCTACCTTCGGTTCTGAGGTGGCTGTGCCAAGATATGACCCATACTGACCCATACCGACTCATACTGACCCACTTTGACTTAACATATCAGGAAATGACTAGCAATTGCTAAAAATAGCCTTTGGCTTGGCAATGACTCATGCTGACTCATCATGACTCAGGCTGTGCAGGTCACATGATCATTTTGCCAGTCTAGGGGCAGTGCTTTGCTTGATCTTCATTTGACTCATTTTGACTCAATAATGACTCATTATGACTCATGCTGTGCACAGTCACATGATCTGAGTCAGGTGATTCGCAACTGAGGTCACATGCTCCATTTGCTTCTCTGACACTTGGCTAAGTACTAAAGGGTAAAAGAGATATTAAGAAAATGAGTAGCTATGTAGTTATAGGTAGTAATAGAAGTTTGTTGGAAGAAATCATTTTATTTCTCTGCACCCTGTGAATAAACAAATAAGGAAAAATAGGGGTGCATACTAGACACTATGGTCTATATGTCCCTCAATCTAAGTATTTGGACCGTGGGAATAAGGTGAAAACTCAAATCTCGGGTCAAATGTCTAGCATCATATGTACAATAACTAAGTTTCCGCATCCAAACACTTTGGTGCAGGCCAACAGTTGCTGGCATGCCTGGATTCTCCGTCCAGGCTGGCACTTAGGTGACTGCGACATTGGCTGGGCTGAAGCTGTCGGATTCAAATTACTCACCCTTGCTCTCCTCAACTCTGGTTCCACCAACATTCATCTCAAAGTTTTCAGAGACAACCAGGGTGTTATTGACAGCTGGTGTAAAGGCCACAGCTGCAACAAACCCACCAATAATATCTTCAAACGGATACACTCCTCCCTGGCTACTGCCAAGTGCACAATCAACCTACAATACATCTCAAGTGCCAATAACCCAGCTGACGGTCTTTCACATGGACTTTATCACCCCCTATATTCTCTTCTTCCACCCTTTCCTTGCCAACTTTGATGAACTCCACTCCCACTCCCAATCAACCAACCACTAGCCATCAGAGCCACCCCACCCTCATACAATCTGTCATCCCCAAAGGTCTGTTTGCTACCACCTCTAACTTTCACCTTCACACATCAAGCTACCATCCAAGCCCCCACTTCAGCCCTCCTTCTTCCTGCTCCCACCCCTGCCCCACCTTCCATCCACACTCCTCATCCCCAGTGCCCAGCCAAGGAACGCCTCATCCATTGGCTCCCCACCTCCTCTTGTAATGCTTCTTATCTCCCTGCCCCTACCAACACGCAGTGCATCTTCAATGTGATCAGTCATGCCTGGGATGACTCAATAAAGGAAACCTACAGCTCAGGTCTCCTCATCTATCATACCTTTTGTAACCTCAAAGGTATCCCAGAGGAGATATGTGCACCCACCTCCTATGAACTGATATCGGCTTTCATCTCTTTACTCGCAGGCATGTACACAGGCAGCACGGTAACCAATTACCTCAGTGTGGTTCATGCTTGGCACACCATCCATGGCCTTCCCTGGTCCCTATATTCAGATGAAGTCGATGCCCCGCTGAAAGCAGCCAAACTTCTTGCACCAGCTTCCTCCAAACGTCCTCCACACAAACCCTACACCATCAACACCATCCTATCCTTGTGTGCCCAACTTTCCCTCTCCAATCCCCTCGATGCAGCTGTTTTTGCCTGTTTCATCACCATCTTTTTTCCAACAGTGTATACTGGTGAGTTCACAGTAAACAACATACACACTTTTAGCCCCCTCCTGCATGTCACCCGTAATCATATGAGCCTTCAACGTGACCACAAGGGATTTGAAATCACCAATTTTCACCTTCCATGCATCAGATCTGCACCATAAGGTGAAGATGTCAATTGGGCCTGTCAAGATGGCCCTGCTGATCCTCATCTTGCGCTGATGAATCACTTTAATATTAACAACACTCTCCCTGACCTACACCTTTTCGCATACAAAGTCAAGAATGGCTTCCCCCCCCTGATCCGCTCAAAGTTCTTAAAAATCCTTAAGAAAGCAGCCAGAAAAGCCAACATTCCCCCTCTCAAGGGCTATGGCATTTGCATCGGCTCAACTCTCGAATACCTACTCCGCAACATTCCCTTCAAAGTCGTCAAGGTGAAGGGTTGATGAACGAGTGATGCTTTCCTAATTTACCTCTGCAAACACGTCCAGATACTTGCACCATATATGCAAGCAAAACCAGTGGTTCACCACACTTTCCTACAGTTGACTATTCCCCCTGTCCGCAGATAGCCCCTGGTAAGTCTCAGCTTCCTTCTACCTTCCAGGTATTCCCACTCTTCACTCTCTGCGTCATCAGCCACTTCTACCGTTATGGGATCACAGCTTACCTACCCGGCAGGCATCAGGTTTCCATTTCGGGCTGGAGAGCGCTACATGCTTCCTCCAAATACCTCTCTCACATCCCTTACCTCCTTAATTGCACTTCCATGTAAATACTGTATTTACATGATGACCTTCATTCCTTAATTCATGTGCATTCAGAGCGACATCCAAAGAGCACTCATTGGTTGAGATTTACTCAAGTAGGCACTGTTTTCCTAAAAGAGGAAACCTGCCAAATGGGGTTGAATCATGCTTCTTATATAGTAATTTACATGTGGCTATGCTACCTTCGGTTCTGAGGTGGCTATGCCAAGATATGACTTATTGTTAAGTATCATGCAACTCCTGGTGGAACTCTGGAACTCTGGAGTTTGTACAAGTAGATAGGACTTCAGCTTCAGCTTATGTGCTGTGCCCTTGCTGTCATTCATGTCCTGTATTTCAGAGTGAAGAGGAATAGAGGGGACAGAACAGAACAGGAGTTTGTCTTAGTCAGATAAGAAAGCTGGTGCTGCACTCCAGCAAGACAAATGCCAGAGCTGTGCATGCACAGGTCGGAGGAATCTAAAGATCTGAACTAAACTAAGTATGAAACAAGGAATATCATAAGTAGAATGTCAGAAAGGTTTAGTTAGAGGTACAAAAGGTCTGGAGGAACAAAGATATATAATTACAGAGAACAGGCTGGATATCGCTCCTAAGGAGTGGAGTTATGCCTGGAGGGCCAGAGTGTGCTAGGGATTGGCAAGGTATATGATACTTATACTAACTCATATTAACTCACTTTGATTTATCTTGTCAGATTGCAATGAGTTAAAAATAGCCCTTGGCTTGGCAATGACTCATGTTAACTCATCATGACTCATGCTGTGCAGGTCACATGATCATTCTGCTAGTCTAGAGGCAGTGCCTTGGTTAATCCTTATCTAACTTACTTTAACTCATTATAACTTATATATTATAACTCATGCTGAGCAAGGTCACATGATCTGACTCAGGTAATTTTCAAGTGAGGTAACATGCTCCATTTGCTTCTCTGACACTTGGCTAAGTACTTAAGGGTAAAAGAGATATTAAGAAAATCATTTGCTATATACTTGTAGATCGTAATAAATGTATATTGGAAGAAATCATTTTGTTTCTCCACAACCTGTAAATGAACAAATAAGGAAAAATAGAGGTATATAGTAGACACTATGGTCTATATGTCCCTCAATTAGCTAAGCATTTGGACCATGGAAATATAGTGAAAACTCAAATCTCAGGTCAAATGTTAAGCATTATACTATATATAATGCAATAACTGTGTATCTGTATCCAAATATTTTGGTGCAGGTCATTGAGTCATTTCCAAGCCAAAGGCTATTTTTAGCTCATTGCAAGTCATTTTTTGACAAGATAAGTCAAAGTGAGTTAGTATAAGTCAATATAAGTCATATCTTAACATAGCCACCTCAGAACCAAAGGTAGCACAGCGACATGTAAATTACTATATAAGAACTGTGATTCAGCCCCATTTGGACAGTTCCAATTTTTAAAAAGTTTGTGTTCTCTTTAGTGAATGTAACCAATGAGTATTCTCTGTCGCCCCATCCAGGCCACACACAGTTTGCTACAATCATATCAAGATACATCATCAACAGGCCTGTTCGAATCTTACTTATAACTATTGTATTTGGGCCTTATTGTATTTCTCGGCCCTTGCATATTTCAGGCCCATCTTAGGGCCATCTGAGCCCATTAGCCTAATTGCACAAAGGCTGACTGAGACCATCAACATAAAGTGATTACATTATGTGGCAGGGCATAGTGAAGACTCAGTGACACATCAACCCATCGTCAATGAGCGTGTCCAGATCTGGGAAGGGAAAGGGAAAGGGAGTGAGGGAGAAGGAGTCTGACAATAACATGGACGACTTGGACCTGCTGATTATAAAGTATATATCTAATGGATGCCCGGGATCATCCTCCACACATTGTAGAATCCATTATCAGGTAGTCAATATTTGTCAGATACACATGAACTATAATAGATTATCAGGCATGTATGGCATACGCACTCAAGTGCTCAATCTGATTGTTTCATGTCATGATCACAACACACAATGTGTGGTTTTCTGCAACATCCACATTCCTTGATGCCCAGTTATTTGTTGCCACAGACGGATCACTGCATGAAGTGGGAATATCCAAAGTACCTCAACATTGCCATTCTATAAGTGTGGTCCCTCTCCTCAGCAAATGGTCAATATTACCACAATGCAGTGGTCCTGTCTAATGCAGGCATTTGGCTCCACGAACAGACTGCCATACAATGTCAAGTCAATCCAGGCGATGCAACACAATCAATTCATGTGTGTAGTACTTCTGATGGACCGCTGTATGTCATGACTGTCTGAAGTACTGCAACATGACCATTGCATTGTATGTGGACATTTCACACTACCCTTCACACTACTGACAGACTGACACAAAGGGTCAGATCAATCTGGGTGATGCAACACAATCAATAAGTGTATGTGGTACTTCTAATGGATGGCTGTACACCATGACTGTCCAGAGTGCCACAACAAGACAGTCGTGTTGTATGTGGGAATTTGACATAATGAATGGATGGTTATGCAGCATCAAATAGATTTAAAAGTCATGACACAATAGATTTGCATGTGTAGTACTTCTGATGGACCGCTGACCTGCACGAAACTAGTTCCATGCATGCACATAGCAAAGCAGTCACCCGAGAAACAGAATTTCCCCAGCTCCCTGTGGACAATACCCTTTGATACCATAGGGAATGATAGCCCCTATCATGAGCTATATACCCCTATTTTTCCAGATTTTTTCACCTACTGGTTATTGAGGTATTCATTAATCTCTTTAGTCATACCCTTACACTTGCAAATATGTACATAGCACACTATTTCTTTGATTCCTCTTTATTTATCTGATTACTTAGCTAAGTGCCAG
>JBBPRR010001014.1:0-13839 GCA_038093115.1 Hortiboletus flavorubellus | reverse complement strand
TGACCCCTTTCTGCGCAATAGACGCGTCCAAAAGCGCGGTCTGTGCGTCAGGTTCGATATGCACGTCTTCACCCGCCGCGTTGCCCATTTGTCGCATGAGCGCACGCGTGTTCTATACTAGCGAATGAACGGGGAGAACGACGATGGCCACCCCCTTGCGCTTACCTCGCTCGTCTTTCGGAGATCCAAAAATGCCTGGACGACGGATCGCTCTGATTCAGCACTGCCGAGCCACTAGGCCGTAAGCAGTACCGGCTTTCGACTCAGCCTCAAGCAGAGGGATGAACAGGCTCCCTTACCTCCGACGATGGTGCTGAAGACATGCATTTGACAGCGGACGCGTACAGCTCCGAATGTCGTTCGTACAAGTCGGACAGGTGCCGAAGATGCGTGGAGAGAGCTTGATTCGACGCATCGATTGCCGCCCACAGCGCGTCCGCTGGGAGATTTGGTCGTCAGCGTCGTCATGTAGAGAAGAGAGCGTCGCGTGCCTTCGCCGGCTTTCTCCCGCCGCCATTTTAAAACCTTGCTCACCAGAGACGGGGTATTGCTTCCTGCAGACACGTCCGCTAAGAGGAGCCTGACAAGCGGCGGGAGTTGGATCGGGACCGTCCGGTAGTCCCAGTGATCGCCAGGACTGAGCGTTGACGATAACGACAACGTCCCGGACGCAGTCTGAAATAACCAACAAAACACAGTGTCACATCACGATCAACATTGCCATACTTGTCCGCGGGCTTACATCGCCTCCCTTCATCAGACCGTCCAACAAGGCGGGACTGAATCGCGTGTACAACTGACTCCCAAACACGGCGGAGGCTACGTCGAAGCCGCTGCCCACCTTGCCCTGCGCGAAGCAGTGCACGAATTGGGCGGTATTGTGCGCCAACTTGCGCGCGTCGCTGTCCGGCTGGCTGAATTCCTCTCGGGTGATCACACCGAGCCTGAGAAGGAGGGCGGAGACGATGGAAGTGATCAACGCTGCCGACGATCCCATCCCAGTCTTGTTGACATCGCCCAGTGGGACGTCTTGAGGGCAAAACGGGGTGATACTGGCCAAAGACGCGACCGCGGAGGGCAAGTTTAATTCTTGAAGCTAACGGGAGGGCATCAGTTGGACGCGCGTTTCGAAAAAAATCCCAATTTGACCTTGGCTTGCTGTGAGTAAAAATCATTGTCACCCACGGCGGCGATATCGAGACCATGTTTCAAGGTGTCCCGCAACGATCGAGCGGAGCCCACGGACGACAAACGCTCCGAGGCCAATATCAACGTATATTTCAGTGCGTAATACACGAACTTGTTCTTGCTATCGGCAGCGGTCATTTCGGCGCAGTGGCGCACGGATGTAAAACGCACCTTTCTGATGCTTGACTGACATCCACCGTCCCGTCATCGTGGATGTTGACAAGATACGTCCATTCGGCTCCGACGAACTGGGGTGATCGAACGATGATCTGGCCTTCCCGACCAGGTTGCTGGCAGTCTTGGATAACAACGTAAAATCGAGATGAAGCTGATATCACCAAGCCTGTAAATTTCTGATCAAGAACGAGGTATCCCCCTGCAATCAGAACTTTTCCTGGGGCTGAAACGACCGTGGACGCCATACTAATCGACGCTTCAGGTAGACCTGTCTCGCGTAGCTGACTAATTAGGATAGGGGTGATGCGGGGATTTTTGGGGGGCTCTGATAACCTCAGTTTAACTTTGGACGTGTCTAAGTGCACTCTTAATACATCATAATTGTCCTGCGCGAGCAAACCAGTGCTTTTGCTGGCCACATGTCACATTTTTACAGCCAGGGCAGCGAAGACCCATTTGTACACTGATTGGCCCGCTCTTCCCGACAGAATAGTCACGAAGATGCTGTGCTACGATGTCAGCGAGGGCACGGATGAACACTGGTGACTCGTTTAAAGATTCTGCGCGTTGCATCTCCATTCCCAGCTGTAGAAGTTGTACCATGAAACAGGGTGTGTCAGCGATGAGTAACACTTGGGGAACACGAAGTATGTTTACCTCCCTGCCCTCTTTCATATACTCCAGGTCGATTTCGTACAGTGTCTCGATATGGTCGCTTGTGAAAGCAATTGGGACGAGGATCACCTGCTTCTTTCCGAGACGCGCCAGACCCTTGATAGCTTCACTAGTTTGCATACCCATCCATGCAGAAGGTCCAACTTGAGATTGCCAAACCAAACGATAAGGATTCGAGTGCCCCAATCGATCCATAACAGCATTCACAGAAGCCGACACTTCGAGAACGTACGGGTCTCCACGATTAACCACTGACATTGGCAACGAATGTGCTGAAAATAGCAGCACCACGTCGGAACGATCGGACGGCTGGAAATTTTGTAGCGCGGCCTCAATGTTTTGTGCTATAGCCTGGACAGAGATGTGGTGTGAATCGGTAAACAGCGGCGTCGGTCCTACTCACCTCGATGAAGCCGGGGTGGGTACCCCAGCGGTCAATCACACTCCATTCAATGTCACCCGTCTCACCCGCCCTTCCTCTCCTAAAGAGTTCGTTCAAGCTGCTTCCTGTCGTGCTACAACTGTACTGGGGGTACTGTGTGAACGCTACTGCACGCTTCACACCGTCGGCTTTCATCCGACGGGCAGTCTCTTGCGTGAGTGGGTTTGTATAACGGAAGGCCACGTACGCCCTGTGGGGAGCGGTTTCCGGATGGAGCTCGTCGAGCAACGCACACATTCCAGCGCCCTGATACTCGGTGTAGCGAAGGATGGGTGAGCCCCCACCTATCTCGGTATATTGCTTTTCGATTTTGGGCGTCCGTCGCCTAGCAATGAGGGGTGCGAGAACGCGCTGGAATGGTAATGGTATGAGGTCTCCATCCATGAACAGGTTCTTTAGAAAGTCATGGGTCTCCGGTACCTATGAGAACAATGCGAGAGGTAAGTAGGACGCGCGAACACAGTCGCTGCAGTGTACCGTGGATGGTCCACCCATATTCAGCATAACGATGGCTGACAAGGTGTCAGAAACACTGCACGAAACTAGGCAGAACGACCTGGGCACCTGTGGGACTAGAACGCCGAGTGAGATGAGAGCCACAACGCAAATTCATGAACCCACCTCTTGTGCTTGACCGAAGAGCCATACATGGTAGCCATGCAACGGACTTGAGCGGCAGCCACATTTGTTCTAGATAGATGGGAGAACATTGCAGACGTCGTCAAGCCGGGCGGAGGAGACGTTGGACTGGACGATGACTAAGCAACCGAGATTACACTACTATAAATGAGATATAAATACACATCTATCTATGTCACCTGTTTCTACCTCACAAACCGTCCGGGGTAAAAGCTCTTCACTGTGCAGATCGGCGAATAACGGACATTGGCGGGTATGGACCCAAAATATCGGACGCGGCGGGGAAGCGTGGCCGGCGCTGGTCAAAGCGTGAATAAGCTGGCAGTGGTTCTTCCAGGACGTCATGGTCCAAGCCAATGATAGGAGGACTAGGTTCCACTGGGTGGGCTCCACTGTAACGAATCCTTTGAGAAGGCACGCCAGTCAGTAAGGGAATCTGAGCTAGTGGATCAGGGCGGCTGTATGATAGGGGTGTCCCCTCAATGCTGGTTGTCATCAACGGGGAAATCTCCGAGTCACCCCCTTGAGTAGGGGAATCACTCCTAGAGTACGATGGGGGATCAGGAAAGGGAGAAGGGGTACCCAGATCCGAGGGTGGATACAATACTTCCATGACGCTGCGAATTGAAGGCAACGAACGGGGAGCATGGCTGCGTGAATGGAGCCGCGAGGTGGTGCATGCGGGTTCTGTATCGTCGTCATTTTCCTTTGGCGAAATGTGAGCAGAAAGATGGTAGTGAGCAGCATTGTACGTACAGAACGCATAGCGCAGAAAGCACAAGTGCAGCCCGGGACATGGACTGTCTCTTCCATGGCAATAGCCCAGTGTTGTCGAGCGACGGCGTCGTCCATCTGTTCAGGATAATCGGTATCTGATGCATTTGCCTGAGATGCAGATGATCAATGCGGACTGCAACCAGGTAGGATATTGGCATGCCTGAGACTCGGACAGGGACAGAAATGGCTGTTGCTCTTGTCCGGGGGGAGAGCGACAGCTGAGGGGGCCGAGAAATTTCTTGAAGTTTGACAGCATGGGAGGGACCGGAGAGATAGTCGTTGAGCAGGGCACCATGGATATATGAAAGGGGCATCATTGGGGCTATATACGAGGCGATGCGAGTTAGAGTTGAATTGAAGGTGATCGCTCTAACCTTGAATTGATTCCGCTGACAAAAGTGAGGGAGAGGAGACAGGGGCCATTTGGCTGTGCATCGAATTAAAATTGCAATGGCCGGGTGCTCCAAGACTCGCTAATCGGAGGTACACTTACATTGTGATGCGGCAGTGACTCGAAGCTCCGAGATCGGGGCAGAGCTGCACTGCCGAGCTTGGCTGGACCTCAGAAAAGACATATGCCGAGATCATTGCTATCATATTCGGGCTGCCTGGCACAAGGCACATCACTCGTGCCAGGTCGGCTTTGCGTCGGGTCATATAACAAGGGCTGTATGGTCGTGTTTGTGTGTGTATTGGGTGTATAAAGTGCTACGTGTCCTGTCGACGTGTCGTCTTCGCAGCCCTCCAGCAGCCACAGAACATGCCCAGTCTCCCTTGACCATATCATTATTCGTGTTCCCCTTTCTGACGACCCGCCTAGCACCATGACACAACACTGTGCTTTCGTCGACCCTTCCTCCCTCTCCCTCCCCTCCTCTTCCCTCAAGCGCCCTGCTTCTCCTGCCTGCTCTACTGATGACTCCAGTCCCCACCCTACCGACGAGCCTCCTCGCAAACGTCCCCGCTCTGCCGTCACCTCCGAGGAGCGTAAAGAGGCTCGTGCACACCGCAACAGAATAGCCGCCCAGAACTCCCGCGACCGCCGAAAGGCACAGTTCTCTCACCTCGAACGCAGAGTCGCCGAGCTTGAAGAGGAGAACAGACGCCTCCGTGCTGGTATCCATGTCAGCCCATCTACCTCTGTCTCCGAACCAGACGCCGCCTCCATTGGGTGTGAACAGGAACAGCTTCGAAAACGTGAAGGGGAGCAGCGCGAACGCGAGAATCAGGAATTGCGCGAACGAATACGCACTCTCGAAAAAGGTTATGAGGCTGTCGTGCGAGCGTTGGCTACGCAGGGTAATCCTTCTGTCACTTCAAGCATACCTACACCCCCTGCAACAAATCCAGCTCCGTTTGTTTCGTCGCATTCCCAACCGTCTCCACAACCAGTATCAAATCCGGAGCCTTCCAATGCTCCATCCCCTTCGTCACTCAATTCCACTTCCTTGTCATCGGCGCCTTCCTTGCTACTCTCTCCAACCTCTTCAAACTCGACCCTCGTTGACAGCCCTCGACTTTTTTCGAGTGGTGATTCGTTCGATTTCCCCAGTGACATATCGCTTGCCTTGGCCTCAGAGTCGTCGCTCGACCTCTCCCTATCCACTAACGCCCCTACTCGCCACCTAGCACGGGTGGTGAACACTGTCGACCATTCTTCAGTGTCCCTGCAGCGGGTGGGCGGTGCACAAGTGGTGATGGGACCGGCGAGCACACCAAGATGTTGGCTAATGCTGCGACCGAGGTTCGTACCTTTTTTGGTTTTTTTCAATATCTCGTTGACACTCTGCCTATAGCCCGAAGACGAGGCATCATCAGATGCCGCCATCACACGTCTGTTCGCCGAGATCCTCGCGTCGCCGCCGTTTGGCTATAGCACTCTTCCAGGCTTTAGCACTTCGTCAGAAGATGCATTCAGCAAGGAGGTGTTGACCAAGACAGTGACCAGGTCTCCTGATGATGGCCTTGGCTTAGGCATTGGCCCGAGTGGTATTGACACAGTCGAGTGGGTAGATCAAGTCCACGCAGAGATGGAGATGGAGAAGCTGCTAGAGATGCTTCCGAACGCACAGGATGTCACTATCGATGCAATCCTGCATCCTAGCGTCAACTTTGACGCTGACATGGATTTCTCAAGCGCTCTCACATGGGATGGGGTCAATGTCTCTTGATTCCTACCATCCCGAGCGCACCAAGATACCATCGCGCTTGGAAGGTCAAAATATCAACCGCAGCCCGACGCTGTATATGTCTCTAGGGTATTAAGTCTTTCCTCTATTGAACGCATGGACTATGCACCCCACAATCGCACTCGTCTGTTGGTTCTCATTATTTACTACTCTACTTTGTCCTATTTGCTTTCTTCATCGTCTTTTTTATTGACGTTTGGTACTCAGCTTGTTGCGGACGTGCACCACCTTTGGATCACCTTCCTTCGTGTCCCACCTTTCCCCCATCATTTCCCCCTTGCAGATAGCGCCATCAAGTGTCTCACACACCTGATGCTGTTCTCCCAGTCTCACCCGTTCACTCGTTTCTCCCCATCTGGGTCTGATGAAATGATTGATGCGGTGTGTGTTCTGGTGAGCGCTTAGGTTGTATGTGTGCTTGTCATGGTCTGCTGATCTGTGATGTGGGTTCTACCCTCACCCGATCAATATTGTTGTGGCACTCTTGGATGCGTTGGTTGGTTGGTTCGATAGTCGGTGCAAATATACGATGGGTTGATTCTGATGTCAATTTTCTGTGTCATGTGCTTGAGGTACAGAAGCCAACCAAGTAAGATTGCCAGTGAGTCGGAAGCAAGGGCCTTCCGGTTGCTAGCACGTAAGTAAATTGGTTGCACAACGTCACCCTGCAATCGGTAAGAAAAGTAACCTTATTCCCAGAGCAGGTTCAAAGACGAACACTTGCGAGCAAGCCCACTGTCTCGTTGGCTCATGAGTATCTAAGCGATCGACAAAGGGTGCCCTCAAAGGACACTGACTACTAGATGGAGAGCCGTATGGCAAGTTGAGCCCCTTCCTAAATGTTCAACGACGGGCTGAATAGCGACGCCAAGCACGTCCACAAGTCGGCTGAATATACACCCTAGCGCGACCTCCTCAAGGTTCCATTAATCGACCCAGTCACCATAACGTACAGTGACGTTCCCTGGAATTTTTCGATGGAATATACAATCACCCACTGAATGGGACGATCGTGGGCAGGGTGATGACGGCCCTGGTCTCCGTGTCCATGACCAACAGCGAGTCGGGACCAGGCACAACGCGCAAGTGGCGTCTGTGATATATATATATTTCATTTCAAGAGCTCATGTCATAACGACATCGATGCTCACTTTGGCAGAGAACAAGACGATAAGGATAAAATTTAAAGCTTTTTTTACGGTCTGAAACACACTGTGGGCAAACATTGTGACTGAATACGAGGCGTGGACAGGGTCGACGTGTGCTGGTCATCCGTCTACTTCATGTCTTCGTCGTCGTCGCTCTCTCCCTCTGGCTTGAGACCAGCTTTTTCGAGTGCTTCGGGAGAGGTGTAATCGACCCTGACACCCCGCGTGCGCCGACCGCTGGCTAGGATCGCAGATGGGTCAATCTCGGGATCTTCCTCTTCCTCCTCTTCCTCCTCCTCCTCCGCCACTAACTAAACACGCGAGATTGACGACGTCAAGTGCTGGAGGGCAAGCGAGGGGCTTCACATACCTCTTCCATTTCATCGTCGGAGCCATCGCTGTCTTCTTCGTCACCCTCCTCCTCGTCTGGTTCCATCGGTCCGTCGAATGTGGAGTTGTCGCGCTTTGCTTTTCCTTTGTCTTTACTCTTGGGGGATTTTACGCCTGGGTTTTCCCCATTGGAGGGTGCGCTGGCAGATGGCCGAGTCTACATCAGGATGTGGAATGGGGCAAGCGAAAACGCACCCAGCTGCGGTCGACATGTTCGGAAATTGCTAGGACACGTCAATGCGGAAGCAGTGTGCAAGGACGATAGTCAACAGGCCGATGTTTGTTGGGATCTATTTGGCACTATTGACCAGGTCTTTGTTACGTGGGCTCGTTCGCTCGAGTGAGTCCAGGGCCACGTTGTAAACCAAGGGTCGAAGGCGTCGAGGGATGGATCGACGTGGTGCATGGACGGTCCGGTGTGATCGAAGTACGGGTGATCTCACGTCGACCGAGCAGACAATGTGGAGCGCGGATATGTCGGATCCGTCGGATGAGCGTGTGAGGGAGATCTCGTAGCTGTGATGGGTGCCTTACCGCGTGGATGTATTTCCCCCGACCTCTGCCCGCGGTAACCGTCCAACAAAACGACGACGACGTGCACCACTTGCCGCGAGTTTCCCGCTCCCTTTCCATCCAATGTCGAGACCGCCCGTCTCGCCTTGCCCCGGCGATCCAGATAAACCCGCAAACGCCTTCTTTGTCCCACCCCCGATCCAGAGGTTGTCCCGTTCGTCTCCCGGCTTCTTCGTACCCCCCCCAAAGCCCCACTCCCCGTCTGATCGTGCCTCCCCCCTCCCCGGTCCAAACAGGGCACCCGGCACCGCGGACGCCCCCTCGTCCTCCTGCAAGCCCTCCAACATCTTCCCACGTCTCCACCGTCTCGAAATCGCCGACGACATGGCCTGCAGCCACAGAAAGCCCCCGCTCCTTGACCTCAGACTCTCCTCCACCTCCTTTCTCGACGCAGTCGCAACCGACGCCGACTCCGACAAACCCCTCTATGCCGTCGAAACCGTCGGCTCGTCGACCACCGTTTGGCGCTCAGATCCCTGGGATAGCCCCGCCAAAATCGCAGACATACGCTGGCCCAAGGAGCTTCCGCGCAAGGGAAAGAGCAGGGATCCTGCCCAGGTCGCGACAGTCCAAATGGACAGCCCCCGCTGGAGAGAAACGACGAGTCTGCTCAAATATTCTGGTCTGGGCAGGTGAGCAGTCCATCGTCCTCGTATTCCTGTATGAGCTCACTTCCTGTGCCAGCTCACGCAAGTTCCACATTCCTTGTCACGCACCCGCGCTCAAGTGGAAGCGAGAAGGAGATGTATACGTGGTATGTGTGTATCATTCAGCCCCCGCGTTTGACCAACCCTCCCTAGTGCACGACCCTCACCTGCAAGGGTCCTGTGGGAACCTTGGAGTCGTTCAACGATCCCGACACACCACCCAGACTGAGAGTGTTCGAGACCTTGGGTAATTTCCATCAGTCTATGCCTCAACTCGACCATGCCGGTGTCTCTCTCTCCCTCCTCGACCACCTCTTCGTCACCGCCCTGTTACTTGTCACCGGGCCTGACGATTGGATGACCCTCGCCCGCAATCCCACCTCCCTCGACGATCGGTCAGCCGACCCATTGTCTTTCGGGACTGCTACCCGTGCCTCCACTCGTCAGTGGAGGAAGATCATGTACGGTGAACCCATGTATCCCTCGCTTAAGACGCCAGCGTTCGAGAAAGGTAGTGTCAAAGGTGGCGAAGACGCCGACGTTCTCGACATCTCTGAACCGCCACAATTATCGACGTCCATTCGCCAGTGGCGGAAAATCGTTTATGGAGAACCACTTTATCCTTCTTTACGTCCACAGTCAGCCGACCATCTTGATCTTCCGCCGCGACCAAGCACGGCAACTAGTTTTTCATCCGAGTCCGCTTATTCCCCGCCCACTCCCTCTTCCCCCCCTTCTACAGGATTTTATGACGCCCCGTCGCTGTTCGACGACACCGAAAGAACTACCCCTCGCAGTGGTATTGAACCTAGACGTGTTGCTTCACCATTAGCACTCTCTTCAGGAACTCTTTCCCCTATGCCTTCTTCGGAATGCATACCACTTTCTGCGTTTCCTATTTCAGTACCATCAGGTCCGCGGCGAGTACTCCCATCCCCTCCGTCATCCTATCAACCTCCGCCATCGGTCCAGCCTTGGTTACATCGTTCACGTTCGTCGCCAAAGCTCAGCCACAGCACGCAATCACCGATACCGTCCGTCGATGATCAAGACGATCCCACTAATCAAGGGCTGCTTACACGGATAGCGTCAGCACGGAACGTGCGACAGCTGCCAACTCCTCCCCTTCGGGAGTCACCTATTCAATCTCCGCAAGCACAAGGTCGACCTGCGGAGGTGAAGCAACTCTCACAAACGCCCCAGCGCAGCCTACCACCGACGCCGGCACCAATGTCTAGATCGCAGTCGGCTGCGGAACAACACCATGGGCACTCGCTATCGCAAGTGGTAGCCTCACGGTCTCAACCAATTTCGACTGCGGTTCGGCCGTCCACTGCCCAGCCAGGTCCATCCATGGCAACGCAGAGTGATGGGGCCGCACGGGGCCGACGACCACGACTCGAAAAAGATCCTGACGAAGTTATCAACTGGATGCGCAACATCACTCGTGCACACCGCCGGCGCGCCATTGACGGCGACGAGGACCAAGCTCCTGGCCCAGACGATCCTACGTATGACCCTCCGCCACCAGCGTACAACGCGATCGACTTTTCTACGCCTCCACAAGCACGCTCACCACCCGAAGGCACTGAAAGCTAAATGGACTCGCTCTAGCGTAGATCTCTCCATTTGTTTTTCTTCGGGAACTGGGTTCCTTGCTTGCATGTTTTCATATTTGCCGTCAATGTATCATCCATAATGTTACCACCCATAATGTTGTTTTGTTCGTTTGATTCACTTATATCTTTTTTTTTTCTTTGCATTTTTACCCGTTTACTGCTCATAGCATACCTGCATCTCACCCATTTCTACGTCCCCCCCTGTTGTGCAACCTGGTACTTGATAATGTTTGGTAATCTTGTCCCCTCCCCTCCATTTCGCTTTGGGAAGAGAGATCTGAGCGCGTTTCGCTGATCTTCGTTGGGACTGTGCGACATCCAAAAAATTTTGTAACTCTAGGGGAAAAGGATAGATGTATACACTTCAGGTGGATGACAATTCATTTCGGCTAGATGCTAGCGATGGGTGCTGTGAGTACTTGGACGTTCAGGTTGCACTGGTACAGCCCCGGCGGTCATACTAGGCGCCGACTCGGATATCCCGCGATGTAGGCTGTCGACCGCCGTATGGGAGTTGGCGCCGCATCCCCGAAAGAGCAGTCGATCCCCACCGCCTCATCGCCCCAACCTTCTCCTCCGAGTGTTTTACTTGTCCACACAGGCGATCGGTTCAAAACCACTAGCGCACGAAGATAGGTCACATCTAAGAAGCATATGCACAGATCGTCATGGCGAGCTCCAGCGTGCACACCGCCCCTACTTTCGGAAGCGCGGCAGCAGCTCCCCCCAACCAGTCCCCATGTTCTTCCATCAACAGAGATGCCAGCGGACCAAGATTTATCGTCGTGATGGTGGGTATCATCCATTCAAGTATCCCTTGTCGGAAGTCGTCGTCGTGCGCATGCAGTCGGCTATCTACATAGCCCCTGTCGGTTGGGTTGCACACCATCAGATTCTCAGAATCGGACTGCCCCCGGATGACGTACGAAGCGAGTTTTGGTTTTGAAAAAATGACGCTTGGCTTCGCTTCTGTGATGACCGATCACTTGTGTACCAGCTGGGTTCGCTGTACCGCCTCCCCCTCTTCTTCTTTCATTTCGTGTGGCGTGTACGTTTTTTTTTTAAATCATGAACTGAACCGCGGACGTGTTATCGCAGGGCGTGTCCGGGACGGGCAAATCGACGCTGGGAGCGGCCCTCGCGAGGGCGATGCACCTCCCTTTTATCGACGGGGACGACCTCCACCCCGCCGTCAACGTTGCCAAGATGTCGCGCGGCGAACCGCTCGACGATGCGGATCGGTCGCCCTGGCTTGACACGATCCGCAGCACTGCCGTCGCGTCCGTGCTGGAGCAGCTGGGCGAGCAACCCGGGGTCGACTCGGAGGTGGCGGGAAGACCCAAGACGAAGGACCCGGCGGGAGCGCGGGCGGGGGCAGGGGTGGTCGTTGCGTGTTCGTCGTTGAAGAAGACGTACCGCGCGGTGTTGCGAGGGGATTCGGGCGTGTTTTCGGGGCCATGCGTGACGTCGTTGCCCACGTATTTCGTGTATTTGAAGGGCGACGAGGACGTGTTGATGGCGCGCATGCGGGATCGAAAGGGGCATTTCATGAAGGCGGGCATGTTGGAGAGCCAGTTGAGGACGCTGGAGAGTCCTGAGGGCGAGCCTGGGGTGGTGTCGGTGTCGGTGTCGATGTCCACGGCGGAGCAGGTCCAGAGGGTCCTCGAGATGCTCGGGTCTCTGTGGTCGTAATTGAACTTTGGCCCCTGACGTGCACAGCCGCCGCACTGCCCGTAAGTTTTTCGACATATGTAGCTTTCTCTGAACTACCACTACCCACCCACGCACACCCTCTGAGAATGGACCACGGCGGACACGGCGGCGACATGCCATCCATGTGCACGATGAACATGCTCTGGAACACCCAGATCGTCGACACGTGCATCGTCTTTCGCTCCTGGCACATCCACTCGAGCGCCCAGTTTGTCTTGTCGTTTGTCGCCCTCGTTCTCCTCAGCGTTCTGTATGAATACTTTCGTCTCGTCCAACGCAACGTCGACGCGCGCATAAAGGAAAAGGCGAGCAAGGGAAAGAGAGCTGCGAGCCCTGTCGTGAGCGGCCGGAGCACCCCGGAGCGTGGGGAAGACGCGGGATTGCTGAACGGCAGGAGAGTGAGACACGGGTGAGTTTGTGTTCACCCCCCCCCTGCGACACGAGGCCGTTCTTGTTGACCCCCAAAACCTCGATGGTGTGGTAGCAGTGTGGTGATACCAGTGTGCGATCGTGCGTTGCGCGCCGTCTTGTACGGCGCTTCCGTGTTCTTGTCGTGTTTCCTCATGCTGGTCTTCATGACTTATAACGTGCGTCGTCTCCTGTCCTTGGCGTGTTGGTGCTTGTTTTTGAAAGCCGTGTCAGGCATACCTTATCTTTGCCATCGTCGCTGGCGCTGCTATCGGACACTATCTCTTTAGTGGGTTTGTAGAACCCGACAGCAAGGGCGTGTCGTGTCACTAAGTGCAGTGGAAGATCCCTCTGTTCCGTATGCACACATATTCTTGTACCAACTTATGGGTTCGCCTTTTGGTTTTTATGGGATCGATATCGGTGTTGAGACAACAACATGGACATGTTGCGAGAGTAGAAAAGTACAAGAGTCTACCTATGACTTCATCTCTGTATCTTCGTTCTTTTTCGCCAGGTCATGCACTTTGAGGAGGGCATCGATCTCGGACGGCTTGTATATCTTTGCCTTTGCCTGCTTGGCTACTTCGTCGTACGTCAACACGGCAAATTCCACTAACGTACATTGCCCGAATCAGCACAACGGTCATCAGAAACGAGACAGAACGAGACTGACGCTTCTCGCTCCCCAAGGTGGTACTGTCCATGGTCCTGCTCATCACCCTCAGAACGAGCCCGATCGCCTCGTCGACACCAATGTCGTCTTTGTATTCTTGTTTGAGAAGACTTTGGGCAGTTCCGTTGTTCGCGCCGATGGAGGTCGCTTTCCAACCGGAAAAATTCCCCGAAGGATCCGAATGGTAGAGCTGGAAGCGATAGTGTGGGTCATATCCAGCATAGAGGAGCGAGACGCCAAAGGGCCGAAGACCTAGAAAGGAGCGCCGTGGAGAAGACGAAGCGGCACGCGCGAGCGCGGGACGTACCACCATATTGAGTGTACCCTTGCTTCATGTCGCAAAGACGCTGTGCGAGCTGCTCGACGGGTATGTCTTGGTTGTACTGCAGCAAGTATTTCTGCGCCACCGAGCGTGCGTAGTTGACGAGCGAGTTGGCGTCGGACGTGATCCCGGCGACACCACCGATCACGTTCCTGTGAACGGGTCCCGTATCAGCAGGGAACCCGTTGTGGAAAAAAAAAGGGGGGGGGGGGGGGGGGGGGGGGACGCGCGCGGTGGGTGGGGCCAATTTCTGGCC